>JASTWP010003256.1:0-27246 GCA_030770255.1 Temnothorax ravouxi
CCAGCCGCCGAAATGAAAACCGTTTATACATCCTCGGCACTCTCCGAGCTTCACCGATTGCTAACAGCAGCAAAGAAAG
Source organism: Temnothorax ravouxi (assembly GCA_030770255.1). Classification (NCBI taxonomy): domain Eukaryota; kingdom Metazoa; phylum Arthropoda; class Insecta; order Hymenoptera; family Formicidae; genus Temnothorax; species Temnothorax ravouxi. The sequence goes on from JASTWP010003256.1 coordinate 80, forward strand.
AAATTTTAATCTGCAAGAGCGATAATCAAGAACTCACAAAGAGATTTTCGTAGAGACAAAGCGACGACCCAAGTCTGTCGAGAAAGATGAATGCTTTCTGTGCTTGAAGAAGCTAGAATGTTATTTATCACTGAGTAAAAAGCGCCGGAACACGAGTCTTGTAAATGCCAAGTTTCGTTATTTATTAATTATACTGTACAAAATAAAAAATAATATTCTATTAATGTGTCATTTAGATCCCAATTAATTATTCACATTTAATCTTCTTAATCGAATTTAATCTGTATTATCAGTGCTATCTGACGATTCGTTTCCTTTGACATCTCCCTCGATATTGTCCTACTTCCGCAGCAGTCTCTAGAACAAGGGATGCTAATTTCTTGATCTCCTTGTTTTGCATGGTGTCATTCTTGCTCAATGCCCTCACTTGTTCCATTATTGTATCCATTTCCATGAGTTTTACAGCGACGTCTTTCGTACTTTTCATCATATTTAACGTAATTTCGGTACCTTTCTGTTTTAAGTCATCGTGTCGATCATTGAGTAAGAAACGTAGGTATGTCAGCCAAAATTCCCAGCCGACTAATTTTTTTGCAAGCCTCTTCGCTGGCTGCCGTTAACGTTACAAACATTCCAGCTAATTCCTTCTTTGTATAAATTGTATTTTCATTTGTGTCGTCCACCATGGACGACATCATAGATTCACGAAGTTGATCAGATCTCTGCTCAACAAGTTGAATAGCAACTAAACGGGATGATACCAAATTGTTTATGAGTTGTATGGACGTTCGCTTCAACTGGTTGTCACGCATACAGCGCTCGATTATCTCATATTTTGTTTTGAATATATGTTCTCGCATGTCGTCGTTGACACTAGCTAGATAGCACAAAGCTGTTAGAGTCTGGCAATTCTCATTAACGGAACACTCCGAGCTCAAGAGATCTACGATCGGCTGAACAACATCCATCATTAGATCACCGGGAAATACAACCTCAGGACGATGCAACGTAAGTGCCAGGTGGACTAAGATTTGCGAAGCTATCTTCTTTCCTTTGTCTGTGCCATCTAGCGCTAACGACAACAATGCTTCCGTACCGCCTTCATCAACAACTATTTTTCTCAACTTCTGTCGACTGCATATCGCGTGGAAAACGCGGGCTATCAATTCCTTGCTATTTTGGCTGTCTGTTTTAGCGAGGCTCACCAAAGCGCTGGTCACACCGGCATGCGCTAATACGCGCAGTCTTTCTCCCACGTTGTTGTCCGCGACCTGTATGTATTCCTCAAGATAAAAACGATCGACAAACGTTTTCTGCTCAATTATAAGATCTTCCTTGTCATAAGCGCTGCACAAGTTCACCAACAATATGTCCACTTGATAAAGAATCGATTGATTTTCAGTCTTGGCGAACTCGATTATCGCTTCAACGGCTTGTTGGTCTCCGATCAACGTGTTTTTGACTACGGGATTGAAAGTGAGATACGACAGACCTGCAACGGCCCATTTTCTCGTATCTCTCTGAGGACTGATCAAATATTGTCTGCAAACCTCCAGCCAAACAAGTATCCGCACTTCATCGTCGAACATACTGGCAGCCCGGAAATATTTTATCTCTTCGAATTTGTTCATCTTGCAAATATTCACGAACGCTCGAAGCTGAATTAATTTGAATGATCTCAGGTTCTCAAGATTATCCGAGTCCTCAGAATAGACCAGTTTCTCCAATATAGGAAGACTTTCACGTATGAACATGATGAATTCGTCATATTTGGTTACAACGACATAGATAAATTCGCAAATCACTTTTTGTAGCAATAAGTCATTCTCATTCCAAAAATCCACAATTATCATGTCAAATCCGTCTGTAGTAATAATTGTGTTTGCAACATTAAACGGGCCGCATGTTAAGGTTATCATCGCAACTATTGCATTTACCTGTAAAAAAAAAACGATTAACAATTTATGAATTTTACGTTTTGTAAAACAATAATTATTTCAAATAATTATTTCTTAAAAAATCAAGACAGTTTCAGTGTTATTAAACTATGATTAAAAATAGGAAAAATCTCTAAGAGTAAATTAAGCTTCAGAAAATACGATAGATAAACAAGACATTCTTCAATATATTTTGATTAAACTTTGTTATAATCATGTATTAACTTGAAACTTATAGAATACAATATCGATAATTTCACAAATACTGTACTATAGTTAAAAAAAATGCTCGGTCTCTTATTTTACAACAATTTAAGCCATCAGAAAAAAGATCGAAAGTTACAAAATTCATACATGACATTCTACGTCAGTCGACTTTATATCTTCTCTAATAAATTCATTAATGATGTTGAAAAATTTTTCCTTATCGTTTTCATCCAAGTTTTCATCGATTTTTGTTAAACACACGCTGGTTATAGTTTGTGTGGAAGACGTAACATCCAACGAATTGCAATATTCGCTCTGGCATTGCCTGGCTACCTCCATTAATGTTAGCAAACCGCCAAACTCGATCAATTGTTTGGCCCAATTTAACGCAGTATAATGAATGTTACGTGTAATAAATTCTATTAATGCGTCTCTAGCAATGCCTGTTGTCGTTCCATTTACTATTTTATCCAACAAGGATGACAGAATTTTGCTAAAAATTACTTCCTCATGCATCTCACACAAAGCCTCGTCGGGTTTTGAATCGGGTTCATCGTTCATGCCGCTGTAAGTGTTCAATATAATCTAAAACAGAATTACGCAATAAATCAATTACTGAAATACGTGTATACTACCTACATTCTCTAGTCGATAATATTTACTTGTAAACAGTATTGAGACGCGTTGACTCTCTCTGTAGATTTGCTGTTCATCACTTCCAGACACCAAGGCAAAACAACATTTATCATAGTGGACTTATTGTTAGTTCGACTAACATTGTTTTTGCATAACTTGGCTACAATACGAATCGCGCTACAGATCATCACTTCATCATTTTCTCCTACTTCCTTTATGAAGATTTCGTAGGCATCAGTTCTCCAACGTGCAAGCCTAAGCAGAGTAATCACGGCGTTTTCACGTTTCTCCTGATCTGCGCTCACGTTAAATACTAGACCCATTATTTGTGATACCTAATACAAAACAAAAGTTAGCGTATATTTAAATATAATGGTCTGTAATAAAAATATAAATTAACTGCGAAAGATTATATTTGTATGACGTAACATTTACCTATATAGTGTGTAGATTATTAATCGATAAGAAGAAATAATACATTATATAATAAGAGAGACAAGAACTCAAATCCGTTTGTCAAATTATATGTGATATTGAGTAAAATAAGAACTCTTATTAAAATATTGTATATGTATATTGAGCATGAAAAATGTGTTATTATTTTTATATTATCTACTATCGCCAAATTAACGTGTCTTGCGAGTTGATGGCTTTTTATAATTATATGAATATTTATTTTGACGTTAATACTTGCTTTTTCCTTAATATATTTGTCTGAAATTTCACGAAATTGCTCCGCTATATGATGATGTGGTGAATCATTTGAGCAAGATGTATCATTTGTGGAAGATGTATCACTTGAGTAAGATGAAATAATTTTCTCGTCATCATCCTTCTCGAATGCCTCCTCGAATCTTTCTAACTCTGTTAATGCTAAAAATCTGCGAAACAATGTTATCGGAACGTTAGGGAATATTTTTAACACACTGTTGCAGTCTTCAATCGCTTCGTCGTAATTGCCCTGCTCAAAATATGCGGCAGCTCGATTATCGTAATACAATCCTTTCTCAGTGTTGTCTGTTGCTAGTTCAATTGCCTTCGTGTAGTGACTTAAGGCTTCGGACCAATTGCCATTGTTAAACTCTTTATCACCCTCCTCGTTCCATTCCTGTGCAGTTATATCTAACTCTGCCATGATAGAACAAAACTAAAACACAAAATATATGATGTTGCAATGTATGTTTTAACATAGACTCTCTATGACATTTTATACATGTATTATCTTAAATGCGAAAAGCCCAGATTATGAACTTATTACAAAATAATTATACGCGAGTATGAGACATTAATGGATTAAAAATAAACTTAGAGTTTAATAATAATAACATTGTATTTTCTAACGTAAGACCTACATATAAATTATAATTGATTGTTGCAACAATTTTTTATATTAGAGAGCAGATAGCTAATCTACAATGCACTAACATTGAAGGACAAATTTATTTTCGGTAAATTATCTTCGACATAAATATAGGAGCATCGGGGTTAAATAGACTGAACAATGTTATCGACCTACTGATTGTAATTCAATTATTATCGATCACGACAGTTCGGGTTTGGATCGACAACGATTCATGACATTAAACTTAGATACTTCAATTCGTTTTAATGCGAGAAAAGCAATTATGTACATTTCGCTGCAGTAGTCAGAGACAATTTACACTTCTCTTTTTTATGAATCAAAAATTTAAATTCTTCGACGAAAGCGTATCCGGGAAGGCATGCGATTTATCTGAGACTCGCGAGAAATTTAATTGCGTGAGATTAAATCTCGTTCTTGATATCTATATGACGGTATTTAATGTTCCGTCAACCAAGTAGTTATTTCGGTTTCTTTCTTTGACACATCCAGTTCTTTGGTCTGTTTAAACCAGTTCGAACATATGTATCGTGTAAACAGATCGTCACAACGGTCGGTGGCTGAAGGGTAGCATAAGAAAATAAAGACTCGAGCAAGAAGGACTTTAGATTCGTGAAGGATCACATTTTGACGAGATAAATATTACAGTACACAAAAGTTAATTTTTCATTTACATAAAAAAAGAGACATTAATACGATTTAATACGATTATAAAATTCGGATATTTTGTCATAGTGTTAATTGTCGCTGTTCTTTCTTCGAATAACATGAGATGTTTCTAAACGTGCGTTTATGTTAATGCTCTAATTGCACCTCATTTAGGAGAATTCGTGTACTGTTTAATAGCGCTACAATGGAATCGCTGGCTCGATCACTTAGCTTTACTGTTTCACTTGTGTAAGATATACAATATTGCGGTCGAGCGGGGGAATGAAACGTTTTTGCTCTACTTGCCTCGACGAATCGTCGAGCTATTCTCAGCCGAAATGTAGTAATCTCACGTTGGTTACAAATACCTTTATTACATCGAATTGGATTACGTCGCACGCGGCAAGATTTTATTCAGATGATCGCGGCAAAACAGAACAGAATGTAGATTCTTTACCTGTCCCACAGCTTTCTCTTAGTTCTCTCGTGTCGCTTGAACCCTCAAACTTCCTGTGCTCGCTCTATGTTTACGATCCTAGGACTTTTCAAGGAGTAATTGAAACCGACAAGCATTATCCGAAAGAAGCACCGTGTGTCGTCTCGTTGGAAAAGAATTTCATTCGGATTGGTTGTTATTAGCCATGTGACCGGCGTAGCTAATGAGATACCTTTCGCTGCGCGTCACGTGACTTTCGATAGCGCGAATTCGACCGCGCGTAAAGCTGTCAGATTTTTCGCAGAATTCAGGATGAGACATTGGATCAGTTTTCTAGTGCTGAACTGGTCTGCACTAGTTTAGCGTTTATCTTTTTCCTTTCAATGTGGAGTAAAAAAGATAACCTCTGAACTCGTGCAGCCAGTTCGCAGCAATAGAAAACAGTCGAGCTTTATTACAGCGATAAGCTCGAACTCTTTGAACGCAACGTACGACATTTTAACGTGTCGAACGTGATATACGCTTCCCGGCATATCGCTTTTTACATTGGAGGTTATTTGAGCTGTGACGAGTAGGCTGCTTACGTTTTTTTTTTAATTTTTTGTGGAAACATAAGAAACAATAAAATCTTCAAAGATTCAGCATTTGAATCTGTTATAGAAAACATAAAAAGCGTTAGTAGCCTTGTACACTTATATATAATCATATAAATGTATACATTATAATATATTATTATTAAATACATTAGTTGATTGATTGCCACAAGATGAACAAACTTTAGCGGTGCTAAGAGAAGCGTTTCCATTTTGCAAGAACTAGCCGCCGAAATCATCTATACGTCGTCAGCACTCTCCGAGCTCCACTAATTGTTGGCAACAGCGAAGGATGGAATTTTAATCTGCATGAGCGGCAATCAAGAATTCACAAACGGATTTTTGTAGAGACGTAGCGACGACGCAATCCTATTGAAAAAAAGTTCTTTCTGTGCTTGAAGAAGCTACATAGAATATTAAATTTATTGTACGTAAAAAGCGCCGGGGCAGGAGTCTTGTAAAGGCAAAGTTTACATTATTATTAATAATTATACAATACATTGTGCTATCATTTATTAAAATGAGAAAACGATATTCTATTAATATGACATTTAGATCCCAGTTAATATTTACATATAATTTTCTTAATCGTTATGTTCTACATTTTATCAATGCTTTGTGATGATTTGTTCCCTTCGACGTTTCCCTTGATTATTTATGATTCATTCCGCGGCAGTCTCTAAAGCAAGAAATGCTAATTCCTTGATCTTCTTTTGCAAGGTATTGTTTTTGCTCAATGTTTTCAGTTATTCCATTCTGTCTTGATCGCTAGACCTCCGGTATCAATTTAACTGTCTTATTATCTTCATTTTTGTCGATTCGTCGTTCCACGATGTATCGAACACAAGATACATAATTCTAGAATCTAGCTCGCGACATCGGATAAAATGAAAAAGTCACAATCTCCAATAAATTTTGATTAAACTCTCATATTTTATAATCGTATTTTAATGTAAAACAGAATACTGATAATTGAAAAAAAAGTATATTGTGATATTTTTGCTTAGAAACTAGAATTTAAATTACTCAAAAACGTTATAATTAAAAAGATGACTCTTAAGTTTAAATAATTTAAATAATGAAAAAAAAATGTCGGAAAATACCGTCAATTCTGTACTACACTGAGAGAAATGTTGAAGAAAGTTTTGTTACTGTATCAAAATTTTGGTTGTTTCAACAAAACATTTCTCTCAGTGTAAGCAATGTATAAGACAAATGCAAATTGTCTCCAATAAAGTCATCGACGGCGTTAATAAATGTTCTCTTATCATCATCATAGTACATCTTTTCATATATTTTTGCTAAGTACACGCTGATTAAAGATCGCGTAGAAGACGTAATGTTCATCGAGGATTCTTTGTATTTGTATTCCTCCAATTGACTGGTCACCTTCATTAATTTTTTCAAACCGTCAAATTCGACCAATTGTTTGGCCCAGTCTAACGTAGTGTAACGAACAGCGAATTTATAAAGTCGCGTGTTCGTTCCGCAAACGCGCATTCTGTAAATCATGTCGACATTGTCGTAAAACTATTAGTTAAGCGTCTGTTAAGAATTAAGAAGGTAGAATAAGTATTAGTTCCTTTAATTATGTATAACATACATAATTCAAGGAACGCGGAACTACGATATAATTCGATAAGCTCTATTGTTCAGCGTACAATTCAAATTTCCGACTGACACACGCTGCTCTCGGAAAATCACGCGGACTTCGGATGATTCGCACGCTTATTCGCATGAGCCCTACGGCTCCCTACCCCGGGACACCACCGAACTGGGGGTATATAAACGGGCCCGGAAAGCCGGCCCGGCAATTATTCATTGTCTGCATTCATTCGCGTTCGATTTCGGGCATTACTCTTATCGCTCCGAGAGCTCCGTGAGTCGAAAGAACTTAGCCGCTAGCGCGTACCTGTCGAAGGGACTTAGCCGCGGGCGCCTTCAGCGCCGATCGAACTTAGCCGCTAGCGCGTACCTGTCGAAGGGACTTAGCCGCGGGCGCCTTCAGCGCCGATCGAACTTAGCCGCTAGCGCGTACCTGTCGAAGGGACTTAGCCGCGGGCGCCTTCAGCGCCGATCGAACTTAGCCGCGAGCGCGTTGTTCTCAAATTGTGTAATTATAAAGGAAAGGAAGTGAAAGCAATAAAGCAGTCACACATATTGCTTTAATAATTCGCTCTAATTATTTCTCGACCGTCCGCTAATCACCGATCGAAGCGCGCCTCTCTCAGGGCGTTCTCGACAAATCCTCCTTTCGATGCGCGCCTCTCTCAGGGCGTTCTCGCTGTTTCCTCGTCTCGATGCGCGCCTCTCTCAGGGCGTTCTCTAATTCCTGCCGTTCTTTCCTCGTTCCTGTAAATATGAAATAAAGTTAAATTAGAGAGTACATAACATCGAGGAATCGATTGCACGCTACTACCACAGAGGATTGTACACACACACACACGACACAAATACGAAGGAGGTGAAATTTACACATATTGACCAGGAGTGGTTACAATCGAACTTAGCATTTCGGTAAGTCCATCAATTACCAATGGTACGCTCAAGGCGTTCCGGTCAGGCCCATCAGTTGAAAAGGCTTCGGAGAGCCTACTATACGGGCGGAGAGTTCGACCCGAGCATTTTCCACGTCGTTCCGTCACCGTCGATAACGGCCGAGCCTCAAGCCGACGGTCACGACGTCCCCAAATCGTCTCTTCCTTCGGCCCCGACGGTCGAAACCCGCGGAATCCCTAGAATCGTTCAGACCGAGATATTAGCGCAAAAGATCCGTCTCATACTCAGAGAGTGTTGCGCGGATCCGATTACAAAACAATCAAATCCTTAACTTACCTTCTCGAGGGAATTTTAACACTCGGCAACCGCGTTAGATTCACTCGACCCACTCCGACGCCCGGACAAAAAAAACCGGACGTGACAACTGGTGACAGCGGTGGGATGTCTTAGCATCCTCGATATGAGAGTACCGTGGATGTTATGGCATCGCATATAATACGCACGTGTAAACCGTACATTCTATGCATTTTCTTAGTGTGCCTTAAATAAAAATTATATTAGTCTATATGTATATATATATATCTATATATTAAAATGCATTATAGTGTAAAGGAAAGGAAGAGAAGACACTTATAAACTAACGATGAGAGATGTCAATTTGGACAAAATCTTGTACGGCAAGTGCATAGAGACGCCTCGGTTGTTTTGCCCTCATGTTCGCATACTATTTGCAAAATTATGAAAATATGAACCGAGCCATGATTGTTCCGTGAGAAGGTACAATAATCAATATAAATATAGTAAAGATACGAAACGAACAGTTAACGTAGAAGTTGACGAATAAAACGAATAGAGAGAAAGGGGCGTAACAACTGGTGTGTTCACGAGACGTACAAGAAATTTATTTAGAAATACAAAAGTTAATATGAAATATGTTTCCACTGAACCTTTATATTTAATCGTCAATATTTAAGGCGCACGATCTATAAAATTTATTTACTAACATATGTCACGTTCTTACAGCAATACACGATTACGAAATTAATAAAGATAAAAGGATAAATTTGTTCACGATTTGATAATACGATTGATTTATGTATACCTATACCTATATGCTCCTATGTATTAATAATTGATTTTGATAATGGCCCACATAACGATAATATATGTACCGGGATTAAGCATTATGTACTCAAATTAAGAATTAATTCAGACAGACTTTCACTATTTTGAAAATTTTTTTTTCTTGAAGTGAATACAATAATTGAATAATTAGAATAAAATTATATATATATATGTGTCTCTCAACATTCGATAAATGACGTCGATGATTTATAACAAAAATGAAATTATGACCGCTCGGGAAATAACACATGTCTATGAATTAAGTATTACGTACTTCATATCAATGCCAATGTACGCCATGCCGTATTGATCAAGTAAACTTTTGATAGTTTGCCACTCTTTTGTTAAGGGTTTTACACAAAATTTTTTTTGTTTTTGTCGTTTTGAAGTAAAATAATCACTTGCTAGTCACAATGAATTCAGACGACTCTCCTTTAAATTCTGATGAGAATCTGAATCAGCTGCAAAGGGAAGACGAAAGGAGAGCAAATCAGGAACAAGCTATTAAAAACGTTCTAGAAAAAGAAAAAGAACTTACCCAGCGTACCGCCATGTTGGAAGATATGGTGCGAACCCTTGCCAACGCCCTATCCGGTGTCCGGATCCCGAATCCTTCCACTTCTACGCCTATAGCAGAACTACCATTGGGAAATTTCCCGCCACCGTTGAGTTTTCAGTCTCCTATAGGAAGTGCATCCGCGAGTCCTCAAACAGGCATCAATAATGCTTCTTTTATTCATACATACCCTAAATCCTACCTCCGCGACGCCCTCGAATTAGTGCCGAAATATGACGGCCATAACATTCCCGTTTGGCAGTTTACGCGAGCCTGCAAAAGAGCGAAAGAATCTGTACCACTGATCGAGGAAGCACTTTTTGTCAGAATGTTACGTAATAAATTAACGGGGCATGCTTACTTGGCGGTAGAAGACGAGATGCACGTCACTGTAGACAAATTTGTAGACTCCTTAAAGAAAGCCTTTGGCCCGGGAAGAAGTTCAAATTATTATCGAGGTCAACTTAGCATGGCATATAAGAAACCCATGGAACACATATTGGATTATATCGGGCGTATTAAGGACCTCCGAACGGCCATTATAGAGGGCGATCAAACAAATTTAAATCGACCACTATCCGAATCAGAATTAGCCGCTATAAATTCATTCGCTCTTGAGGCTTTTTATGAAGGGCTTCCACGCGACTATCGCCTCGAGCTCCGAGCCGAGGGATACAATAGTTTTTCTGAGGCCTGTTCTAAAACTATCGATATTGGTAGAAGACTCGAGAGAGAAGAAGCTCGATATCGCAATACCCGAACCGCTCGGGAAAATTCAGTCCCTACGCCACAAACGCGTATAAATCAACGCGAACCCACTTCCAATCCTGGCTCCTCAACCACCCTTCCAGCTGACGGATCTGAGAATACAGGGCGAAAGGTTTGTAGCTACTGTAAGAATTTTGGACATCTCATAAGCGAGTGTCGGAAAAGGCAATATCGTAACAGTAATATTAACAACGATGTTAATAGTAACAATTACAACAATCAAACCAGTAAAGATACCACTGTCTCGCGTTACGTGGGAAACAATCCGGAGGTCTCGAACAACGGGGCGACCCGAGGCCTCGGGAATGCCCGTCCCGTGTACACTCTGGAGACAAGCCCAGATCCGTCTACGTCCTCAGAGGGGATAATGGAAACGTACCCTCAGTCGAACTTCAATCTTCTTCCTTTTGCGGACCAACCGCCTTCATGCTAGACACCGGCGCGCAACCCAATATAATAAAAAAGGGCTCGGTTACAGACGATATTATTATTAACGCAAGGGAAATTATCCAGCTTACCGGAATTACGGAAAATGTGGCAAATACGCTCGGTACAATTGTAGCGCACATCTCGCAGGTGCCAGTAACTTTTCACGTGGTGTCGGACGATTTCCCTATCGTTACGCAGGGAATTTTAGGGTCATCCTTTTTCACAGAGCACAACGCGTGCATCGATTACGAGAACAGACAAGTTACCTGGCGTACTTCCACGTTTACGTTTAAGGAAAAAGAAACCATTGTAGTGCCCCCCTGCACGAATATGGGATTTATGATTCGTATTTCGAATCCCGAAATTAAAACCGGTTACCTCCCTCGCCTACGCGCGTGCGAAGGAGTCCACTGCGAGGGCGGCGGAGTAACTTGCATCAATAACAAAGCTTTCATTCGAATAATCAATACCTTAGACCATGAGGTCGAAATCGAAATTCCTACCGTGACTCTCACCGAAATCAGAGATGAGATGTCGCCAAATCACGAAATCGAGCCAAACAAATCAGAGTTGCATAGTATAAATTCGCTTTTGTGTGATAATCAAGGGCATGAACAGTGCCTCCCCTCTGATGCATCAAGGTGCATCGTCGGCCAAGGTCGACATTCCCTTACTAAATCTCAGTCGAATACGACTCACTCCCCTACGGGATCGACACTCCCGTCAGTAAGCAAGGAAAGCTTGCTGATGCAATTACTTCCGGCGGCCCCGATGTGGAACCCTCCGCTCGCGTTTCTTGGGTGGAAAAGCTTCCATCCTTCATACGACTCTACATCTGAAATCTTTAATATTAATAATACAAAGCGAAACAATGTAAGCGAACCAGTACCTATATCCGATAGGTTATCAAGCGTATTACAACTCTTGCGACTCGATCACCTTAATCCGATTGAAAAGGATAGCATTCTTGAAATAATTAGTAAATACAGCGATAGATTTCATTTACCGCACGAATATTTAGGAGAAACGAATCTGACCACTCATAAAATAATTACTACCGACGAAAAACCCGTATACACAAAACAATATCGGTTTCCCCCGATGCATCGCGAAGAGATTAAGCGCCAAATTAACGAACTGATCAAAAAAGGAATTGTAAGGCGCTCTACTTCGCCGTATAGTTCACCGTTATGGATCGTACCGAAGAAACCAGATTCCATGGGTAGGAGAAGATGGCGAATGGTCAATGATTACCGCGATTTGAATGAAAAAACGGAGGGTGATGCTCATCCAATGCCGAATATAATCGATATTATCGATCAGTTAGGTGGTGCGGTATACTTCACCGTGATTGATCTTGCCAGCGGATTTCAGCAAATTCCGATGGACCCTGCTGACGCGCACAAGACCGCTTTCTCGACACCTGACGGTCATTTTGAGCATTCTCGCATGGCTTTCGGACTTAAAAACGGGCCTGCCACGTTTCAACGGATGATGAACGACGCACTGCAGGGACTTAAAGGAGTGTTTTCCTTTATCGACGACGTCATCGTTTTCGGAAGAACCTTACGCGAACATAACGAAAGGCTTGAGAAGCTAATGGCACGATTCAGGTCTGCAAATCTAAGCATACAACCCGATAAGTGCGAATTTTTGCGCCACGAAGTAAATTACCTTGGCCATGTAGTGGGAAAGAATGGAGTGCGGCCAGACCCACAAAAGTTAACAGCCGTCAAAAACTTTCCTATACCGCGCAAGTTGAAAAATGTTCGCCAATTTCTCGGTCTAGCGGGATACTATCGACGGTTTATCCCTGATTTTTCAAGGATTGCCAGCCCACTATCTAACCTCCTGAAAAAGGACTCTGCCTTCGTTTGGAACGAAGAAACGCAGAAAGCGTTCGATACGCTTCGAGACCTGCTGTGTAAGGAACCAATCCTGCAATTTCCTGATTTCGAGCGTGAATTCTTACTCACTACCGATGCTTCTAATCACGCCATAGGAGGAATATTGAGCCAAGGCGTTATAGGACAAGACCTCCCTGTTGCCTACGCTTCACGAGTGTTAAATTCTGCAGAAAAGAATTACTCGACTATTGAAAAAGAGCTCCTTGCAATTACATATTGTGTAAATCATTTTAGGCCATATTTGTATGGACATAAGTTTACGCTCATCACCGACCACCAACCACTGGTTTGGCTGCATCGAGTTAAGGACCCCACATCTCGCCTCATGCGATGGCGTTTAAAACTCGAGGAATACGACTATAAAATCGTATACAAAGCAGGCGCCAACAATAAAAACGCTGATGCTCTGTCCAGGAACCCACCTGCAGATATTTCTTATGCATCCCTTTTCCCGATCCTTAAGAAACAACGTATTGAATCAGGGGCAGCTCACGCCTGTTTGGGAGACGAAGCTGACACGGACTCTGATGATGATCGGCCACGTAAGCGACATGCTATCACACTGAGCGATTCTGAAGAGACCGTAGTCACTCCATCGGCCTCGACACAGCTATCCCAAATACCAGAAGCCTTGTCTCCATCTAAATCAACCGCATCCGCATCCGCAACCCAATATAACTTGAGACCAAAAAGAAACGTCACCTTCGCCGAACCACCTGACGAACTACAAGAAGATGAAGAGGAGGAAGAGGAGGACGAGTTCCACGGAGATACCAACGGCCCTGAAGATGGAGAACACTTCACTTCTGACGAGAGCGAAGACTCACAAACTGAATCACAATTAGTAATCGCACACGGTATACGATGTCACATAAAGGAAAGAAACACGTTGCTATTAGATCAAGACGATAACATTGTTGTTATGGTGTCTACAAATAAACGTCCGTTTGATAATGGTGCTCATGAGTTGGAGACGGCTAGTAAAATGCCTCCGCTTAACGATCTTATGCTCGGAAGAGCCAGAGTCTATCCGTCATTATTCCCTGAACGACACATTATTGTGTTACCTGTGAAAGAAAGACCAAGCATAAGTCTGGATAAGAATATGTTAATCGAATGTTTTGCTTCTCTGTTAGACGTAGTTACAGAACTAGATCTAACCACTATAAGCTTAAGGAAAACTGAGCACTTAGATTCGCTTGCCTGGGGCTCCGTTCGCCTTTCGTTACAGCTTGCCATGGCAGAGCGGGTTATAACAATCTCCATATGTCACGGATTAACCACTATTCCTTCTACAGACTATCGATTACCTATTATTCAGGAACATCACGAATCTGCAGTCGGCGGCCACAAGGGTGTCACCAAAACCTACCGTCGGATCAAGCAGAAGTTTATTTGGAAGAACATGAAAGCTGATATCCAAAATTTTATTCGAAGGTGTCCCACCTGCCGAACACAAAAGCTCACGAGGAGGAAAACCCGTCAACCTTTGGTAATTACGGATACGCCGGGTCAAGCATTCGACAAGGTTGCTCTTGACCTCGTTGGTCCGTTTCGAAGGTCTCCTCAAGGTAACGCATATGTACTAACGATGCAGGATCTTCTTACTAAATACTCTGTATACGCACCTCTTCAGGACGTCAGAGCAGAAACAGTAGCAAACGCCTTCATACACTTCTTCATATGTCGATTTGGATGTCCTAGAGCTATATTAACGGATCAAGGCACCGTTTTTACCGGGCAAATTATGAAGAAAATTGCTATCAAATTTCGGATACGGCAATTTCGTACAACGGCATATCATCCGCAAACCAACGGATCACTGGAGAGATCACACCTCGTACTCGTAGAATACTTAAAATGTTTCATTAATAAAGAGGATCAATGGGACGACCTCATTGACCGCGCCAGCTTCTCCTATAACACGTCTGTCCACGAAGGAACCGGATACACGCCACACGAATTGATATTTGGCCAAATCGCTCGGACTCCGTCCAGATTCAACCGAGAAAAAGATCTACCGACATACTATTCATATCTTACAAACTTGTTTAATGAAATTAGAGATTTACAAGAAACAGCTAGGAACAATTTAGTCAGAGCAAAACAAAGATCAAAGACGTATTACGATAATCGCGCTTATCCGGAAACCTTCCACGAAAACGACCTCGTAATGATGATTAATAATAGAAAAATAGATAAACTTAGCCCGCAATATAACGGACCTTATCGCGTATTAGAAGTGCTAGATCACGAAAATGTTAGAATTAAGATAGGAAATTCCTCGAAAATAATCCATAGTAACTTACTCAAAAAAGCCTACCATAGCGAGCCAGGATGAATTTATGAAGACGATTCACAATAACCTTAACCTTATTGACACGAATTAACGAGAGAATTAACAAATCAAATTCGCAGAAATCCAGACTCGCTACGGTGGACGCAGTAAGTCGTCTAAACGAATAAGCAACATAATCATTTAATACCTCACGTTGTTAAGGATGTTTTATATAGTAGGCAAGGTAAAGAAGGCGGTTGGTATGGCCCCTATGGAACATCGTTAAACGAATAATCTTATAGTATTTAAGTGATATCCTGTTAATCTAGATTTAGAAAATAATAAGTTAAGTTAAGGCGCCTTCTTAATGTATCTTCAGCCCCTCGCTATGTTACTATTGTCTATGACACAAATGCCGGCGTTGTAAACAATATGCTAAAAACGCCCAAGAAAGATGCTTCCAAGGAAAAACCAAGCTGCGTACCACCATGATATCGGCCATCAGGACGCACCAAACCATGGCGACGTGTCAGGAGGAGCATCTTTTCCTCAAAAGGCACTGGCTCGACTAAGCTCGCAGTCACAGCGTTCAAACCGCTGTTCCTCCACTTAACGAGGGGGGTGTAACGAACAGCGAATTTTCTCGCAGAGCACTGGCTCGACTAAGCTCGCAGTCACAGCGTTCAAACCGCTGTTCCTCCACTTAACGAGGGGGGTGTAACGAACAGCGAATTTATAAAGTCGCGTGTTCGTTCCGCAAACGCGCATTCTGTAAATCATGTCGACATTGTCGTAAAACTATTAGTTAAGCGTCTGTTAAGAATTAAGAAGGTAGAATAAGTATTAGTTCCTTTAATTATGTATAACATACATAATTCAAGGAACGCGGAACTACGATATAATTCGATAAGCTCTATTGTTCAGCGTACAATTCAAATTTCCGACTGACACACGCTGCTCTCGGAAAATCACGCGGACTTCGGATGATTCGCACGCTTATTCGCATGAGCCCTACGGCTCCCTACCCCGGGACACCACCGAACTGGGGGTATATAAACGGGCCCGGAAAGCCGGCCCGGCAATTATTCATTGTCTGCATTCATTCGCGTTCGATTTCGGGCATTACTCTTATCGCTCCGAGAGCTCCGTGAGTCGAAAGAACTTAGCCGCTAGCGCGTACTTGTCGAAGGGACTTAGCCGCGGGCGCCTTCAGCGCCGATCGAACTTAGCCGCTAGCGCGTACCTGTCGAAGGGACTTAGCCGCGGGCGCCTTCAGCGCCGATCGAACTTAGCCGCGAGCGCGTTGTTCTCAAATTGTGTAATTATAAAGGAAAGGAAGTGAAAGCAATAAAGCAGTCACACATATTGCTTTAATAATTCGCTCTAATTATTTCTCGACCGTCCGCTAATCACCGATCGAAGCGCGCCTCTCTCAGGGCGTTCTCGACAAATCCTCCTTTCGATGCGCGCCTCTCTCAGGGCGTTCTCGCTGTTTCCTCGTCTCGATGCGCGCCTCTCTCAGGGCGTTCTCTAATTCCTGCCGTTCTTTCCTCGTTCCTGTAAATATGAAATAAAGTTAAATTAGAGAGTACATAACATCGAGGAATCGATTGCACGCTACTACCACAGAGGATTGTACACACACACACACGACACAAATACGAAGGAGGTGAAATTTACACATATTGACCAGGAGTGGTTACAATCGAACTTAGCATTTCGGTAAGTCCATCAATTACCAATGGTACGCTCAAGGCGTTCCGGTCAGGCCCATCAGTTGAAAAGGCTTCGGAGAGCCTACTATACGGGCGGAGAGTTCGACCCGAGCATTTTCCACGTCGTTCCGTCACCGTCGATAACGGCCGAGCCTCAAGCCGACGGTCACGACGTCCCCAAATCGTCTCTTCCTTCGGCCCCGACGGTCGAAACCCGCGGAATCCCTAGAATCGTTCAGACCGAGATATTAGCGCAAAAGATCCGTCTCATACTCAGAGAGTGTTGCGCGGATCCGATTACAAAACAATCAAATCCTTAACTTACCTTCTCGAGGGAATTTTAACACTCGGCAACCGCGTTAGATTCACTCGACCCACTCCGACGCCCGGACAAAAAAAAACCGGACGTGACAGTAGCATAATGAATGTTACGTGTAATAAATTGTATTATTGCGTTTCTAGCAAGGCCTGTTATCGTTTTATTTTTTACACTATTCAACAAGCACAATAGAGTCGTGTCAATTTCTTTCTTATGCTCTTCGCACAAAGCCTCGTCGGGTTTTGAATCGGGTTCATTATTCATGCCGCTGTAGGTGTTCAATATATTCTGAAATTGAAATAACCAAGAAATTAATTATTAAATTATTAATTACTCAAGTACGTGCATGATAACTACACATTTTTCGCTTAAAATATTTACTTGTAAACAATATTGAGACGCGTTGACCCTTTCTGAAGATGTGCTGTTCATCATTTTCAGACACCAATCGACGTATTTCATAATAGATTCGGTTTGACTAATATTGTTTTTGCATAACTCGCCTACAATACAAATCGCGCTACAGATCATTTTCTCGTTCTTTTGCAGTTTCACAACATGTGTGATTTTGAATAAATTTTCCTCTTCGAAGATCTCCTCGGCACCAACTTTTTCACGTGCGAGCACAAGCAGATTATTCATAGCGGTTTCACGTTTGGTCTCCTTTTCTGCACTCATGTTAAATGCTAGATCCAACATTGTGTATACCTAATACAAAGCAAAATTAAGCGTATACTTAAATATAATAATCTGTAAAAAAATTTAAATAACTGTGAAAGATAGTATTTATGACATGTTTTTTTTCCATCTATAGTGTGTGTGGACTATTAACGATAAGGGCTAATAATTACATAATAATACAAACAAAAACTTTAATTCATTTTGTAACAGTATAAATATATTCCCTCAACATCGACGCGGGCCGACTCGTCGGGAGTTCTTTTGGCATACATATGATGTTGTTATTCTGTATAAATATGTTATGTTGATGCTGTGTTGATATGTTAGAGTGACTCAGGCAAATAGGAAACGTATTATTTCGAAAATCTTAAGGCGAGATACGGTATAGAGAAACTATCGGTGGGAACGAACGACCCGTGCCAGCAATTGTAAGAACAAGGAGAAGACAGCGATATCAGCTACTCTCACAGGGCAGACAAGGATGCTAAACCAGCTGTCGCCGGAGAAAGCCGGGAAATTGACGGGGCTGCCCGAAAATCATTAGGCCCACCGGCGAAATTAACGAGACGCGCACGCGCCAGCTATCAGAGCGGCCTAAGCTGGGCCTTTGCCGGAGCACCGGATCGCCGGAAAGCCCACTCTCCGGAAAGCCGTGCTAGCGTCACTATATTTGTGATTCCGGGAGTCGTTCCCCCGAGTAGTCGGACCGCTGTTCCTTATTGAATTGTGTGATACTATTGAATTGTACTAAACGTCGTACTTCGTCACCGAAGTATATAATATTATATAAGAACTTGTCGAGAAGTTCCTGTCGGCAACTGTGAGTATCATAATAAATCTGTATTCTCTTGCCTGAGTCATAATTATATAATTTGTTAAATATATGAAACTAGTAATAAGCGTGAATCTAATTCAAGTCATATCTGAGGGTCCCTCCGACCATCCACCCCTGAGTTTTGTTGTGTATCCCTTTTGTCAATTTTGTAAAAATTGGCTGGCGCCCAGTTATCTGTATAATTTCTTTATAAATCTTTTGTAAACTTAGAGCCCCGACGGCTACGGACCCGGCTGCGTCGGGTGAAGGCTGTAATATGATATAATTAATAAATATTAAATATAACTAATGATAATAGATTGATAAAATTTAATAAAATAAAACAGCCTGTCTCATTTGGCGCCCAACGTGGGGCCCGTTGGAGATTTGATATTAATAAAGTAGAGATTTCCTTAAATAAAGTTAACGTAAATCTAGTGGAGAAAATATTCAAGTTAAATATTGCCGAATTTCAAACGTCTGGATATGCCTAAACCCGTTTGCGTGTTTATACACACTTCCCCTATCTAATGTCAATACTATGTTTAATTTCAATAATGTTTCAATGTTTCCTGTGCTTTGAATTCTGTACTTCCATACTCCAATGATATGTTTCTCGTATTTTGAATTTCTTGTATTTCCACATTGTTCAGTATAATCTAGATTACCCCGATTTATAAATGTATGCATATTAAATATATTGAGTAAAATCAGTGAAATAAAGTGATCGAACATACTTACACCGGGAATCGGGCTGAGAAAAGATTTTTCGGTTAAAATACGTGTTCTTATAATCTACTTTTGAGCATTTATTCGTTAACTAAATCAGGATTATCGAATTATCCGTCGATTACGTAGAGTTACGTGAAGCTTCTCCGGAAAAGAGCTTCAATATTACACATAAGGTCATATTAGTATGACTTCTTTATTCTTTTCACCGCCTAAGAAAACTATGCCGATGAATACTAGAAGTAAAAAAGTAGAGACTCGCAGTTCTTCCCTACGACTTAATGAGACGGTCCTCTTGACCCAGGAAGGGGGGGACTTGTTGGATAAGGAATTGCCCGAGGGAACCGCTAATTCAGAGGACGATCAGGCGGCAATAGATTCGTCGAAGTCGGTTCCAGATGACGCGGGTACCTCTATGCAGTCCGTACAAAATAATATGTGATGCCACCTCCTATAGTGCGGGGGGGCGGAACACCGGTATTAGGACGGGGTCGCGGAAGAAATACTCCGGTATTAAATGATGTAGGGAAGATTTACGCCTATAGAGAGAGAGGCGATAGGTACTTTACGTAATGAGATACAAAGGTGTTAATGCTAGATTGACAGCGGTCGAGACAATCGGGGAACAAGTAAATAAAATAGTTATAAATAATACTCGTTTGAACGAGATAATACAAAGTAATACTCACATGATGAGTTTAATTAAGACTTTTATGGAACAAAATATTAATAACCCGTCGCGATCTAAACCACGGTCTGAGAGGGGAGACGCGACCGGTAATATAACGTCATTGGGGGGGTCGTCTGTCTATCCTCCGGGTGGCGAAAATGAAGATGAAGAGACAATAAGTCAAGCCAATCTAAATAGTCGAGAGGGGGCTTTTGTAGCGTACGGAAGAAATCAGGAAAGACCGTCTGTCGTCAGACCTGACAATTTTAGAAGGAATAACGGAAACGGGAATCCGGACATACCAATAAGGCATGAAGGATCCGTAGAGAGAGAACTCCGTAGAGTTCACTTAATGATGAAACCGGGCAATACATCGGGAATAAATTCGCTTGTAAATGTTACCGACCCCATAACGCCACAAAGAGTAACAGTAATTTACTGTTTACCAAACGGAAAGACGGTAACAGAGGAGAAGCTCATGTCGAACCATGAGTATTGTCAATTATTAAAGACAGATTCGAACTCGAATCCGGTACATAACAGAAATGTTATTAGCTCGCAAGGTCAGGATAGTCTTCAGTTAGGAATCGAAACGCGTAGTAGAAATATGAAGAACCCTAGCAGTGTGTACGGCTTTACGGGATCCCCGTCACAGCACTTGAATAACCGACAACCGAAAACAATAACACGGGGTACTTTGTCGTGGCAGACAAGCGACTCGAGCGACAGCGACGAATATCATCGTTCTAACCGCGAATATTATAGAAATAGTCGAACGACCTCACGTACGCCATCGCCGTCTTATTCTAAAGTTTGGGATTGCAATCCGAGAATAAGATAGGTAGGATTGTTAGCAGCTGGAAAATTAACTTTCCTAAGACGAAAAAAAATCCAGATCATTTTTGCTTATTCTGAGGGATCTATCAAGCACTAGCGGGATAAACAAAGACCTATTCGTTCCATGTTTATCGAATATCTTTGAGGGCGCTTATCGACAATGGTACCTGATTAGTAAACGGAGTTGGCGATCGTGGAAAGATTTCTCTAAAGCCTTTCGCTATCAGTGGGGTGTGAAAAAGGCCGATGGTGATCTATTTGTGGAAATTAGAGACTTAAAAGTTGAAAAAGGGGAAAGTCTAGCCGAATTTACGTGCCGAGCTCGTTTCATATTTGAACGAATGATGCATCCTCCAACATTTAAAGAGCAATTAAAACAAATTTTGATTAAATTTAATCCACGAATAACTTTTGAAATCCTCAATCTTCCATTGAATGATTATGACGAATTTTACATTATGCAAACGAGAGAAGCTACCTCTATCGCCGCTCAGTCGAAAGTCAAAGAGAACCGCGTTCCAAAAGAAATAAAGTCGATTTGAATTATATGCAGAACCAATTCTCAGAAGACGAAGACGAATCAGAACTATCACACGACGATGACAATGACGGACAGACAACTGACCTATATGCTCTTCAGCAAAAAGATTCACGGGCTAACAAAACTAAATCACAAACGAAAGCTAATTCAAAATCGCTAACACGACAAAGACTGGAACAGAACCTAACACAATACGAGAAGACTAACAAGACCGGAAACTCTCCGTCGGTGCAACAAGACAATGTCAAGAAAACACAAGCAAATTCCCCTCGCGATTTAAGTAAAGTTATTTGCTATAACTGCGGTGAATGGGGGCACGCATCGCGCTATTGCACTGCCAAACGGCAAGATGTATGTCACATTTGCCGCGAGATAGGACACGTGAATCCCGAGTGTCCAACACTGTCGGGAAACGCAGAAAGCCCCCAGTAATCGCACCTCCGGTTACTGCGCCAAGGGGCACGGATGAGGAAAGAAAAGGTCCCGATGCACCGACGAACGAAGGAAAGACTGAGACTAAGCTAAAAATAAATCAAACAAAAGTTCTAGACAAAACATTAAATAATACAACAACCGACTCTTTATGTTGTGTCAAAGACAATCTATCAACCAACGACTGCGATATACCCCTAATAGATGTCGACGATGATACGGAGGAAGAAATAGAGTTAGTGGTAGACGAAACCGAAATAGAGTCAATTCCTTTCAACGAGAACCTTGGAGAAACAAAATTGTCAATGTTTTCGTGTGGGGATTTGAACAATAACCTTAAAGAAAAATCCGAGAAAGTCACCGAGGTTGAACTACTAAAAAACTGGAGACCGAAAGGTCTGTCACCCCATCTAGTCCATCGATTAACCCAGCGACGAATTTTTTGCGAAAGTAACGGTACAAGAGAGCCGGTCGAGGTCGTTAAAATCCCAATAGAAATTTCTATATTTGGCGAGACTATAAAGGGAATTATAGATAGTGGCAGTGAGAGATCATTTATCAGTAAAAGCGCATACGAACGCGTCAAATCCCTCCGGGTCAACAATATTGCACCAGATTCAACGTCGACCGTAAAGGTTTGCCTAGGAGATAGCTCACTCGTCGAAACCGAAGGAGGGGCGTGTTTTGTAATAGACATAGGCGATGTTTATGGGCCACAATGGTTCAGTATCCTTCCGGCATTATCAAGCGATGTAATTTTGGGAATGGATTTTTGGTTAGCTTTTAAAGTCATGTTAGATCCGAACAAAAGAACATGGACACTTTCGGGTAGCGAATACTCTTACCCCCTATCACATCGTTTCGTCTCTCCAACAGCGTTAAATACCCTTTCAGTCGATCAAGCACAGAAATTGAAATCTTTCTTAGATGACGAATTCGCCAAATTTGAGATCGAGTCTTCGGGCGTAACAGATTTAATTAAACATGTAATTGAACTGGATGACCCCGTGCCCCATCGACAAAGGCCTTACCGACGTAGCGAAGCAGTACGTACTTTCATAAATGAAGAAATAGATCGTTTATTAAGCAAGGGTTATGTGACTTGGAGTAATAGTAGTTGGGCGAGCTCGCCGGTTGTAGCACCAAAGGCTAATGGCGGGCTAAGATTTTGTATTGATTATCGAGTAGTAAATCGAAAGACGAAAAAACCTGCCTATCCTCTTCCACAAATGGGATCAATCCTGGCTCAGCTACATCGTGCCAGGATAATTTCGACCTTGGACATGAGCGAGGCATTTCATCAAATCCCCATGGATGAAGAGAGTCGAAAGTATACAGCGTTTGTCGTGGAAGGCAAGGGCCTTTTGGAATGGCTTAGAATGCCTTATGGTCTAACGGGCGCCCCTTCGACGTTCCAAAGCTTAATGGATCTGCTAAAGAGACGTATTAGAGAAATCATAATAGAACGTAAATTACCGATTAAATGGATCGAGCAGGTGTTTGCGTATCTCGACGATTGGATCGTGGTAAGTGAAGATCTTGACGAACATCTTTCCATACTTTCAATACTATTTGAAGTCTTAAGAGAAGCCAAATTAATTATCAACCGCGAGAAGAGTAGTTTTGCTTGCAAGGAAGTTAAATTTTTGGGTTACATTATTGACGAGTTTGGAATGCGACCTAACCCTGAAAAATTACAGCCAATCCTTGACTACCCAGTACCAAAAGACCGTACACAACTACGTCAATTTAACGGCTTAGTCAACTGGTACCACAGGCACTTAAAGAACATCGCTCGAATACAAGGACCATTAAATAAATTAACAAGCCCTAAAGTTCCTTGGCGCTGGACTGAAAGTCGAACAGAATGCTTTCGATGAAGTAAAACGTTCGTTAGCTGCTGCCCCTAAATTACACGTTCCTATACCAGGTCAACCATTTGTTTTATACACCGATGCTAGTGACTTCGGATTGGGAGCGATATTAGTACAAAAGGATCCCGATTCTGACAGAGAACTACTAATTGAGGTACTGAGTCGACCATTGAGGGGCGCGGAATTTCATTACACGACGACAGAAAAGGAGTGCCTAGCTGTTGTATGGGCCGTCGGGAAGCTCCGGTGTTATCTTGAAGGCATGCCGTTTAAGGTCGTTACAGACCATCAAGCTTTACAGTGGCTTTATGGACTGAAAAACCCGTTAGGACGACTTGCCCGTTGGGCAATCTATTTGCTCCAACATAACATGACAGTAGAACATAAACGTGGCACAACTAATGAAGCGCCTGACGCTCTTTCCCGTATGTTTGATATCGATGTAGACTCAATCGGGTGGGAGACAATCGTCGAAGAAGCGATTAAGAATCGAGTCCAATTAAACTCAATCTACGGCCAAGATTGGTATGAGGCAAAACGTAATCTCGTTAGCGAACAACCAGGTAGGTTCCCTGAGTGGAAAATAGAAAATGGCGAACTTATGTATTATCGACCCGATTATGCTAAGGCGATAATCGACGACGAAAACCCGTGGAAAAGGGTAGTAAAACCGAACGAAATCTTGGAGATAATCCGAGAGAATCATGAACAACCACAAGCGGGACATTTAGGTCGCGATAAAACACTAGATCGTATCCGACAAAACTATTATTGGCCGGGGATGTCGCATGATGTTAAATCTTATTTCGAGGACTGTGAAATATGTATCAGGGTTAAAGATAATCAGCACCCGTTAAAAGGCCCCTTAGTGACACGTCCGTTACAGTCCCCGTGGGCCCAGTTAGCAATAGATACAGCCGACATGTCAGTGCGTTCAAAAAGGGGTAACCTACATATCGTGGTTGTCCAGGATCTCTATACAAAGTATATTGAATTGATTCCGGTTCGAAATAAGAAAGGTGAAACTGTCGCGAAGGTATTGGATGCTGTCTTCGACAGATGGGGAACACCCAGATCGATAATTTCAGATAACGGGTTAGAATATATAAATAAAAACGTAAAATTATTGTTAACCGCGAGAGGCGTAAAAACACCTTACTACACCGTTAGCACACCCTCAAGCCAACCCTGTCGAACGTGTAAATAGAACTATAAAGCCTATGATCGCTGCGTTCCTTAAGGATAAACAAAATGAATGGGATAAACATCTGTCGAAGTTCCAACTGGCATATAATACCGTCCCTCACGCGGGAAGTCGAATTTCCCCTTTCTATCTAAACCACGGTCGTGAAGCGGTGATCAGGCACGCTATTAATAAGACAGATGGCTCAGTACAGCCTTTTCCCGGGGATACAGTAGACGATGTAGATAATTGGGTCAGTCGAATAAATAAAATTGATGAACTAAGGCACACTATTGAAATAAATCTAAAAAACTATGCGGAAAAGCGACTAGCCAAGCTCAATTCTGATAAAGTTAAACAAGTAGCCTTGGAAGTAGGGACAGAGGTGTACTACCCTAATAAGAAATTAAGTAACAAGGCCGAGGGCTATAATGCCAAGTTAGCCCACCGTTATGTCGGGCCGGCTACGATCAAACGTGTTCTAGGTCCAATGACGGTCGAGCTGGTAGATAAAAACGATAAAATTATAGGAAAATATTACGTGACCGATCTCAAGGTACCACGACGCAGCTTGCGAGTTAAATAAATGTCACTATAGATAAATTTGGCGTTGCTAGTTGAAATATCCCGATCACATCATCGCGTTCGTGTCGTATTTCATTTTCATTTTGCCTTTCTTAGAGCAAGGTGTAAGCTCAACAGTTCCTTTTTGTTTTATGATCTTTCCCTTCCGTGTTCAAATTTTCGTTGGTAAACGCATATTGTAGAGACTTGTGTTGTTTCCTTCTACTTATTACCGCCGTTTCCTTATATATGTCACCTTAACCTGGCCTTGAGATATGATAAGAACTAATGTGTTGAATTGAGAATTTAAAATTGCAATGTGTTCAAGTAAATGTCTCAGCCAGGACTACGGGTTTCGCGGCCGTAATGTTATTTTTGAAATTAGAGCAATTAAGGTGACTCTAAATTAGTTCTTTTCCCTCGACAAGTTCCCGAAAACCACTCGCTTACGACGTTGAGGTTTGAGAGGGGAGAATGTAACAGTATAAATATATTCCCTCAACATCGACGCGGGCCGACTCGTCGGGAGTTCTTTTGGCGTACATATGATGTTGTTATTCTGTATAAATATTATGTTGATGCTTAGAGTGACTCAGGCGAACAGGAAACGTATTATTTCAAAATCTTAAACGAAATACGGTATAGAAGAACTATCGGTAGAAATGAACGACCCGCGCCAGCAATTGTAAGAGCAAGGAGAAAACAGCGAGATCAGACACACTCATAAGGCGGACAAAGATGCCAAACCAGCTGTCGCCGGAGAAAACCGGGAAATTGACGGGGCTGCCAGAAAATCATTAGGCCCACCGGCGAAATTAACGAGACGCGCACGCGCCAGCTATTAAAGCGGCCTAAGCTGGGCCTTTGCCGGAGCACTGGATCGCCGGAAAGCTTACTCTCCGGAAAGCCGTGCTAGCGTCACTATATTTGTGATTCCGGGAGTCGTTCCCCCGAGTAGTCGGACCGCTGTTCCTTATTGAATTGTGTGATACTATTGAATTGTACTAAACGTCGTACTTCGTCACCGAAGTATATAATATATATAAGAACTTGTCGAGAAGTTCCTGTCGGCAACTGTGAGTATCATAATAAATCTGTATTCTCTTGCCTGAGTCATAATTATATAATTTGTAAAATATATAAACTAGTAATAAGCGTGATTCTAATTTAAGTCATATCTGAGGGTCCCTCCGACCATCCACCCCTGAGTTTTGTTGTGTATCCTTTTGTCAATTTTGTAAAAATTGGCTGGCGCCCAGTTATTTCCTGTATAAATTTCTTGTATAAATCTTTTGTAAACTTAGAGCCCCGACGGCTACGGACCCGGCTGCGTCGGGTGAAGGCTGTAAAATGAATAATTAATAAATATTAAATATAACTAATGATAATAGATTGATAAAATTTAATAAAATAAAACAGCCTGTCTCAA
>JASTWP010003257.1:0-27235 GCA_030770255.1 Temnothorax ravouxi
CAGAGTGGCTCGGAGTCTGCCTTCAGCGACTTCCACGCTTTTCTCACTAGAGTCAGCGTAATTATACGCTCACTCTAGTGAATAAATAAATAAATGAATAAATAAATGGAGTGACTCGGAGTCTGCCTTCAGCGACTTCCACGCTTTTCTCAGTAGAGTGAGCGTATAAATCCTCCTCAGAGTGGCTCGGAGTCTGCCTTCAGCGACTTCCACGCTTTTCTCACTAGAGTGAGCGTAATTATACGCTCACTCTAGTAAATAAATAAATAAATGAATAAATAAATGGAGTGACTCGGAGTCTGCCTTCAGCGACTTCCACGCTTTTCTCAGTAGAGTGAGCGTATAAATCCTCCTCAGAGTGGCTCGGAGTCTGCCTTCAGCGACTTCCACGCTTTTCTCACTAGAGTCAGCGTAATTATACGCTCACTCTAGTGAATAAATAGATAAATGAATAAATAAATGGAGTGGCTCGGAGTCTGCCTTCAGCGACTTCCACGCTTTTCTCACTAGAGTGAGCGTAATTATACGCTCACTCTAGTAAATAAATAAATAAATGAATAAATAAATGGAGTGACTCGGAGTCTGCCTTCAGCGACTTCCACGCTTTTCTCAGTAGAGTGAGCGTATAAATCCTCCTCAGAGTGGCTCGGAGTCTGCCTTCAGCGACTTCCACGCTTTTCTCACTAGAGTCAGCGTAATTATACGCTCACTCTAGTGAATAAATAGATAAATGAATAAATAAATGGAGTGGCTCGGAGTCTGCCTTCAGCGACTTCCACGCTTTTCTCAGTAGAGTGAGCGTATAAATCCTCCTCAGAGTGGCTCGGAGTCTGCCTTCAGCGACTTCCACGCTTTTCTCACTAGAGTCAGCGTAATTATACGCTCACTCTAGTGAATAAATAGATAAATGAATAAATAAATGGAGTGGCTCGGAGTCTGCCTTCAGCGACTTCCACGCTTTTCTCACTAGAGTCAGCGTAATTATACGCTCACTCTAGTGAATAAATAGATAAATGAATAAATAAATGGAGTGGCTCGGAGTCTGCCTTCAGCGACTTCCACGCTTTTCTCACTAGAGTGAGCGTATAAATCCTCCTCAGAGTGGCTCGGAGTCTGCCTTCAGCGACTTCCACGCTTTTCTCACTAGAGTCAGCGTAATTATACGCTCACTCTAGTGAATAAATAGATAAATGAATAAATAAATGGAGTGGCTCGGAGTCTGCCTTCAGCGACTTCCACGCTTTTCTCACTAGAGTCAGCGTAATTATACGCTCACTCTAGTAAATAAATAAAGAAATGAATAAATAAATGGAGTGACTCGGAGTCTGCCTTCAGCGACTTCCACGCTTTTCTCAGTAGAGGGAGCGTATAAATCCTCCTCAGAGTGGCTCGGAGTCTGCCTTCGGCGACTTCCACGCTTTTCTCACTAGGGTCAGCGTAATTATACGCTCACTCTAGTAAATAAATAGGTAAATGAATAAATAAATGGAGTGGCTCGGAGTCTGCCTTCAGCGACTTCCACGCTTTTCTCAGTAGAGTGAGCGTATAAATCCTCCTCAGAGTGGCTCGGAGTCTGCCTTCAGCGACTTCCACGCTTTTCTCACTAGAGTCAGCGTAATTATACGCTCACTCTAGTGAATAAATAGATAAATGAATAAATAAATGGAGTGGCTCGGAGTCTGCCTTCAGCGACTTCCACGCTTTTCTCACTAGAGTGAGCGTAATTATACGCTCACTCTAGTAAATAAATAAAGAAATGTATAAATAAATGGAGTGACTCGGAGTCTGCCTTCAGCGACTTCCACGCTTTTCTCAGTAGAGGGAGCGTATAAATCCTCCTCAGAGTGGCTTGGAGTCTGCCTTCAGCGACTTCCACGCTTTTTTCACTAGAGTGAGCGTAATTATACGCTCACTCTAGTGAATAAATAAATAAATAAATAAATAAATGGAGTGACTCGGAGTCTGCCTTCAGCGACTTCCACGCTTTTCTCAGTAGAGTGAGCGTATAAATCCTCCTCAGAGTGGCTCGGAGTCTGCCTTCAGCGACTTCCACGCTTTTCTCACTAGAGTGAGCGTAATTATACGCTCACTCTAGTAAATAAATAAATAAATGAATAAATAAATGGAGTGACTCGGAGTCTGCCTTCAGCGACTTCCACGCTTTTCTCAGTAGAGTGAGCGTATAAATCCTCCTCAGAGTGGCTCGGAGTCTGCCTTCAGCGACTTCCACGCTTTTCTCACTAGAGTCAGCGTAATTATACGCTCACTCTAGTGAATAAATAGATAAATGAATAAATAAATGGAGTGGCTCGGAGTCTGCCTTCAGCGACTTCCACGCTTTTCTCACTAGAGTGAGCGTAATTATACGCTCACTCTAGTAAATAAATAAATAAATGAATAAATAAATGGAGTGACTCGGAGTCTGCCTTCAGCGACTTCCACGCTTTTCTCAGTAGAGTGAGCGTATAAATCCTCCTCAGAGTGGCTCGGAGTCTGCCTTCAGCGACTTCCACGCTTTTCTCACTAGAGTCAGCGTAATTATACGCTCACTCTAGTGAATAAATAGATAAATGAATAAATAAATGGAGTGGCTCGGAGTCTGCCTTCAGCGACTTCCACGCTTTTCTCACTAGAGTGAGCGTAATTATACGCTCACTCTAGTAAATAAATAAATAAATGAATAAATAAATGGAGTGACTCGGAGTCTGCCTTCAGCGACTTCCACGCTTTTCTCAGTAGAGTGAGCGTATAAATCCTCCTCAGAGTGGCTCGGAGTCTGCCTTCAGCGACTTCCACGCTTTTCTCACTAGAGTCAGCGTAATTATACGCTCACTCTAGTGAATAAATAGATAAATGAATAAATAAATGGAGTGGCTCGGAGTCTGCCTTCAGCGACTTCCACGCTTTTCTCAGTAGAGTGAGCGTATAAATCCTCCTCAGAGTGGCTCGGAGTCTGCCTTCAGCGACTTCCACGCTTTTCTCACTAGAGTCAGCGTAATTATACGCTCACTCTAGTGAATAAATAGATAAATGAATAAATAAATGGAGTGGCTCGGAGTCTGCCTTCAGCGACTTCCACGCTTTTCTCACTAGAGTCAGCGTAATTATACGCTCACTCTAGTGAATAAATAGATAAATGAATAAATAAATGGAGTGGCTCGGAGTCTGCCTTCAGCGACTTCCACGCTTTTCTCACTAGAGTGAGCGTAATTATACGCTCACTCTAGTAAATAAATAAATAAATGAATAAATAAATGGAGTGACTCGGAGTCTGCCTTCAGCGACTTCCACGCTTTTCTCAGTAGAGTGAGCGTATAAATCCTCCTCAGAGTGGCTCGGAGTCTGCCTTCAGCGACTTCCACGCTTTTCTCACTAGAGTCAGCGTAATTATACGCTCACTCTAGTGAATAAATAAATAAATGAATAAATAAATGGAGTGACTCGGAGTCTGCCTTCAGCGACTTCCACGCTTTTCTCAGTAGAGTGAGCGTATAAATCCTCCTCAGAGTGGCTCGGAGTCTGCCTTCAGCGACTTCCACGCTTTTCTCACTAGAGTGAGCGTAATTATACGCTCACTCTAGTAAATAAATAAATAAATGAATAAATAAATGGAGTGACTCGGAGTCTGCCTTCAGCGACTTCCACGCTTTTCTCAGTAGAGTGAGCGTATAAATCCTCCTCAGAGTGGCTCGGAGTCTGCCTTCAGCGACTTCCACGCTTTTCTCACTAGAGTCAGCGTAATTATACGCTCACTCTAGTGAATAAATAGATAAATGAATAAATAAATGGAGTGGCTCGGAGTCTGCCTTCAGCGACTTCCACGCTTTTCTCACTAGAGTGAGCGTAATTATACGCTCACTCTAGTAAATAAATAAATAAATGAATAAATAAATGGAGTGACTCGGAGTCTGCCTTCAGCGACTTCCACGCTTTTCTCAGTAGAGTGAGCGTATAAATCCTCCTCAGAGTGGCTCGGAGTCTGCCTTCAGCGACTTCCACGCTTTTCTCACTAGAGTCAGCGTAATTATACGCTCACTCTAGTGAATAAATAGATAAATGAATAAATAAATGGAGTGGCTCGGAGTCTGCCTTCAGCGACTTCCACGCTTTTCTCAGTAGAGTGAGCGTATAAATCCTCCTCAGAGTGGCTCGGAGTCTGCCTTCAGCGACTTCCACGCTTTTCTCACTAGAGTCAGCGTAATTATACGCTCACTCTAGTGAATAAATAGATAATGAATAAATAAATGGAGTGGCTCGGAGTCTGCCTTCAGCGACTTCCACGCTTTTCTCACTAGAGTCAGCGTAATTATACGCTCACTCTAGTGAATAAATAGATAAATGAATAAATAAATGGAGTGGCTCGGAGTCTGCCTTCAGCGACTTCCACGCTTTTCTCACTAGAGTGAGCGTAATTATACGCTCACTCTAGTAAATAAATAAATAAATGAATAAATAAATGGAGTGACTCGGAGTCTGCCTTCAGCGACTTCCACGCTTTTCTCAGTAGAGTGAGCGTATAAATCCTCCTCAGAGTGGCTCGGAGTCTGCCTTCAGCGACTTCCACGCTTTTCTCACTAGAGTCAGCGTAATTATACGCTCACTCTAGTGAATAAATAAATAAATGAATAAATAAATGGAGTGACTCGGAGTCTGCCTTCAGCGACTTCCACGCTTTTCTCAGTAGAGTGAGCGTATAAATCCTCCTCAGAGTGGCTCGGAGTCTGCCTTCAGCGACTTCCACGCTTTTCTCACTAGAGTCAGCGTAATTATACGCTCACTCTAGTGAATAAATAGATAAATGAATAAATAAATGGAGTGGCTCGGAGTCTGCCTTCAGCGACTTCCACGCTTTTCTCACTAGAGTCAGCGTAATTATACGCTCACTCTAGTAAATAAATAAAGAAATGAATAAATAAATGGAGTGACTCGGAGTCTGCCTTCAGCGACTTCCACGCTTTTCTCAGTAGAGGGAGCGTATAAATCCTCCTCAGAGTGGCTCGGAGTCTGCCTTCGGCGACTTCCACGCTTTTCTCACTAGGGTCAGCGTAATTATACGCTCACTCTAGTAAATAAATAGGTAAATGAATAAATAAATGGAGTGGCTCGGAGTCTGCCTTCAGCGACTTCCACGCTTTTCTCAGTAGAGTGAGCGTATAAATCCTCCTCAGAGTGGCTCGGAGTCTGCCTTCAGCGACTTCCACGCTTTTCTCACTAGAGTCAGCGTAATTATACGCTCACTCTAGTGAATAAATAGATAAATGAATAAATAAATGGAGTGGCTCGGAGTCTGCCTTCAGCGACTTCCACGCTTTTCTCACTAGAGTCAGCGTAATTATACGCTCACTCTAGTGAATAAATAGATAAATGAATAAATAAATGGAGTGGCTCGGAGTCTGCCTTCAGCGACTTCCACGCTTTTCTCACTAGAGTCAGCGTAATTATACGCTCACTCTAGTGAATAAATAGATAAATGAATAAATAAATGGAGTGGCTCGGAGTCTGTTTTCAGCGACTTCCACGCTTTTCTCAGTAGAGGGAGCGTATAAATCCTCCTCAGAGTGGCTCGGAGTCTGCCTTCAGCGACTTCCACGCTTTTCTCACTAGAGTCAGCGTAATTATACGCTCACTCTAGTGAATAAATAGATAAATGAATAAATAAATGGAGTGGCTCGGAGTCTGCCTTCAGCGACTTCCACGCTTTTCTCAGTAGAGGGAGCGTATAAATCCTCCTCAGAATGGCTCGGAGTCTGCCTTCGGCGACTTCCACGCTTTTCTCACTAGAGTGAGCGTAATTATACGCTTACTCTAGTAAATAAATAGATAAATGAATAAATAAATGGAGTAACTCGGAGTCTGCCTTCAGCGACTTCCACGCTTTTCTCAGTAGAGTGAGCGTATAAATCCTCCTCAGAGTGGCTCGGAGTCTGCCTTCAGCGACTTCCACGCTTTTCTCACTAGAGTGAGCGTAATTATACGTTCACTCTAGTAAATAAATAGATAAATGAATAAATAAATGGAGTGGCTCGGAGTCTGCCTTCAGCGACTTCCACGCTTTTCTCACTAGAGTCAGCGTAATTATACGCTCACTCTAGTGAATAAATAGATAAATGAATAAATAAATGGAGTGGCTCGGAGTCTGCCTTCAGCGACTTCCACGCTTTTCTCACTAGAGTGAGCGTAATTATACGCTCACTCTAGTAAATAAATAAATAAATGAATAAATAAATGGAGTGACTCGGAGTCTGCCTTCAGCGACTTCCACGCTTTTCTCAGTAGAGTGAGCGTATAAATCCTCCTCAGAGTGGCTCGGAGTCTGCCTTCAGCGACTTCCACGCTTTTCTCACTAGAGTCAGCGTAATTATACGCTACCTCTAGTGAATAAATAGATAAATGAATAAATAAATGGAGTGGCTCGGAGTCTGCCTTCAGCGACTTCCACGCTTTTCTCACTAGAGTCAGCGTAATTATACGCTCACTCTAGTGAATAAATAGATAAATGAATAAATAAATGGAGTGGCTCGGAGTCTGCCTTCAGCGACTTCCACGCTTTTCTCACTAGAGTGAGCGTAATTATACGCTCACTCTAGTAATAAATAAATAAATGAATAAATAAATGGAGTGACTCGGAGTCTGCCTTCAGCGACTTCCACGCTTTTCTCAGTAGAGTGAGCGTATAAAATCCTCCTCAGAGTGGCTCGGAGTCTGCCTTCAGCGACTTCCACGCTTTTCTCACTAGAGTCAGCGTAATTATACGCTCACTCTAGTGAATAAATAGATAAATGAATAAATAAATGGAGTGGCTCGGAGTCTGCCTTCAGCGACTTCCACGCTTTTCTCACTAGAGTGAGCGTAATTATACGCTCACTCTAGTAAATAAATAAATAAATGAATAAATAAATGGAGTGACTCGGAGTCTGCCTTCAGCGACTTCCACGCTTTTCTCAGTAGAGTGAGCGTATAAATCCTCCTCAGAGTGGCTCGGAGTCTGCCTTCAGCGACTTCCACGCTTTTCTCACTAGAGTCAGCGTAATTATACGCTACATAACCAACAGCTACGCACTCACGCTCGCGTTTACACACGCGTGGTGTCCCTTTAAAACGTAAATTTATGAAGTGTCTCAAACAAAAACTATGTAAACACCTCACAAAACACAACTCCTTTTGTACAAATAGGATACGCTTGGCGTATAAGTTACTGTTTCGCGTGATATATTTTTCGTAAGAGCCTATTATACGTATAAACGACGCAGTTCTGCGTAATTCCGTATGGGTAACATTCCGGTCGTGCACGCCGCTTTTTAATTATATTTTAAAACGCCATATGCGTCCCGAAAAACAACGGCTGTTTTAACAAGAATATGCTTTTCGCCTACTTTTCTCCGGCGAAATGACTGCTGCCGAACAGATATAAATTTTACAGATTTATGCAAGAGAGAAATGGAATTCTAGTATTTATTACGATGATTTTCCGTCTCCTTTTTTTCACTCTGGAGAGAACCTGGAGAGAATCTTTACGTAACGCCTCTAAGTGGCTAACCTGCTGAAAACTCTTCAATCCTTTTATGAGCAGCGCTTGCACACCGCTATCGATAATAAATTTATCGCAATGCTACAGAATTTCGACAGGCAGTATAATATCGGGACGTTTGTTTTTTCTTGGCGAAAGTTCATCTTCTGCTATAATTCATTATTAGTTTCCTATCGATGCCGCGAGTCAGAATAATTCGCGTTTTCGTCTAATCGACAGTTCGCGCGGTCGAGCATTCATTTAATTAAATCGCCGTCGCGGTGGTTGCGCGTTTATCCCCACGGAAACTTAGGCAATTGGGGCGAAAAGTGCAAGGACAGATCGGAATACCATTAATAATTTATTCCAGGCACGTCGTTTGGCGAGTCGGCGACGCGGGGCGATCGTGAACAGCTGGGCGAGAGAAAAGAATTGAGACGGAACGGCGGCGGATGGAAGGACGACGAGAGGTCCACAAGGAGCACGCGGATCGCCAGCTGGACAGGTAAGGGAGAACCTGTTGAATTAATGTCAACCCTCCGGCATTCCACGTCTACGTCTAATTTGCACCACGCGCGTATCCGATATAATAGTTATTAATTTTGTCAAGTATGATGCGCAATGAAATGATGATTGCCGGATCGAAAAACAGCCGTCGATGCGTATTATCCTGGCAGACTCGAAATGATATTCACGGGGTGTTTCCTCCATAATTACCGTGTCTGCCGATCACGCTGCTCGCGCACGTACGACGTTTCCGCCGATCAACGTGTCTGCCGCTCGTAATTGAAATTGATCGGGAATTAACGTCGCGCTTTAAACGATGGTTTCCCAGCGTAAAACTCATTGATGCGCGACAGATGTAGTACATGAGAAATAATAGAAAAGATTTTAAAAGAGATATCGTTCGAAATTAATCGATGTCTGAATATTTGCCAATCAAATTGAGATATTATATGAACTTTTATAACATGAAACGGTAATGCAAGTTTTCGAAGATAAAAAAAAAGTAAAATGTTTAGAGAAACAAACGAGCTTTGCTGAAAGAGTAAATATTTCCTTGAAAATAATATTGTAGAGATATAATCTCGTATCGGAAATAATATTTGTTATTTGACTTACAATTAGCGAGCAACGAGCAACGAGCGTACAGCTCACGATACGTAGTCGCGAACAAGTTTCGTCGGCGAAGGTGCAGTCGTTCGACGGCGACGGGAAACAGAATATTCTGCTTCATTAATTTAATCAGCTATTTTAGGGAAACCGCGAGCAGAGCCGTCTTCGAAATTTTAGACACTATCGACGAACTTTATGGGACGCCGCAAACTACATGGCTTCCCTCCTGATATAAACGCGAACAATAGTAACTTGTTTCGAAGTCGATAATACCCGTGGTATACGATGTAAGAATAGCTGCCGTCAAACGCGTATCTCACCATAGAATGCATCGGTTACACTGTCAGTGCAACAGATTTATGCGAACTGGGTGTGTACAGTTATCGAACCCTTGTATATATCCTATGTAAGTAGAATAACTAAAACTCGCATTATTATAATAATTTAGGGAGCCACTTCTTACGGACAAGATTCTGCTACAAGATACATCGGGAATATAACTTGTTAATGTTTACAATTAATAATTATATGTGCAACTATTTGCGCTTGCATTTGAAATAACACGGCCCGCTAATGATCAGATTTTTATCAATAAATTCAGTTTGGGTTACATTACGTTGAAATTATTAGCAGTTTGAATAACGAGCAAATCGATACTATTATTAATATTTATTGTGTTTATTAATGAACTAATTGAACCATGTGTTTACATAATGTTGCGAGTATCAAAATGTGATAAATAACAATTAAATTTCCATTGTCCAATACTAAATGCATTTTGTTTCTTTTGAAAAATATGAAACAGGGCATTTAGAATTTTGCGAAAATTATAACTTCACTAACTAAGTGCTTAATATATAAATGAGCGGATAAGCAATCAGAAAGTAAAATATTCGGTCATAATTTGTTGAGCTGAGATGGCCGCGATATCGCGCGTACTCGAGCTCTCTCAAGTTTTGCGCGTAACTTTAAAACGAGTTAAATCAACGACGCTCGAAAACTTTCGGAAAATCGTTTAATTTCTATGGTTGCTATTTGATAACGATATTTGATTTGTTATGAACAAATAATTTTTATAATTTTACGTCGCATAATTATAAATTTTTCATCGATACACAAACAACACTTTTCGTTTCTTCGTTGTCATAATTGTCTTCTTCAAACATCTCGTCGCTTCGACTTGCCAATTTTTGGCTGTCGCGTTAATTCACATCGCAATGTCAAATTTGAATTTACCAGCCGCTGAAGCGGATTGTACGAAACAGCACGAGGCCATTGTGTTGCAAGATACGAGAGCCATCATGGAACGAAGGAAATGCTTCGACAAAATATATTTTATCTCCCAAAAGAATATTATTTGCGAATTTATCGCGTGCGGCCGACAACTTTTACGACGCCATTGGCCCGGAAACGTTCAAGCGAGACGTTTCGTGGGTGTCCCACGTTTGCCGCGGATTATCCAATTATGTTATCTGCTCGTCCAAACTCACTCACTCACTCTCTCTCTTTCTTTCTCTCTCTCGGCTAGATCGAGATTTTTCGATGTACTCTGCATATATTTCTCTTATATATATTTGTTTTTTTACTTTTCTCTCACTCGGCATCACACTTTCGCCCCCGCGAGATAAGCGCTATCTTTTTGAGTGCTCGGAATGCTGATATGTACCTCCGCGGCTCAGCGCGATGGAATGCAACCTTATCGTCGTGCCAACTAACAAATATTCCGCGTGCGGCTAATGCGTATATAGTCCCAACGCACACACACATTCGGGGAAGAGAAATAGAGAGATAGAGAGCGAGGAATAGCGGGAGAGATTGCTCGCTAAAACTCCACCGTGTAAATATTTACCAAAATGTTATCCTACATTATTCTTTCCCTCCGTTTCGTCCAGCATTTGACATACCTACAATAGTCTCGGCAAATGGATTCCTCGACTGCGTTATGAAAACACGCGAGAGCATGGGAAGCGTAATGAAGAGACGAGTCGAGAAAGAAAAAACCATAACGTCGACTCTGTAGTACCTCTTTATTAAATCCGGGGACATGTTCGATTATTGGAGAATGCCCTGCTTTTTTTCGGTGCGCTGTGCAAGTGGTTGCAAATTGTTGACGTTTGTGTAAACAGGGATATGACGACGTTATTGTTATAACTGTGTTTGTTGTTCGACACAGAATTTTAGATAAAAATATCACGAGAAAAAATGTATCCCCTGTTTCTTAACAAATCTATTTAAACAGTCGCTATAACCGTAATAATATAGATTATGTATTAAATTTAAATTGATTTTCAATTATATAAGATTATGATCTGAAATTGGATTGATAATGGTTAATTTTTATTTTCATATTTTTTTTATCTTATCGTCAAAAAGGTTTATGTTATAAAGATAACTTTGTAACTCTAAAGGAAAGTATTAAAATATGATTTTAAGATTAATGGTATATTTTAAAGGCGTTCCACGTTTTGCAAACAGCGATGCTGGTAATAATACTTTACATGGTATAGGATAGTTTTGTCAATCTTTATCATTGCTTACCGACTCGAGTAAATAGTTTTTTCAATGGGTGTTGAAGTCTATATGTAACTTTTCGGAAGCACTCCGACTAGCGGTCTGTTGCTGCTTCTTCATTTCATGCATGAGTATCCCAGCCGGCGGATTCCATTAGTCCATTAGTGCATTACGAAAATATGCGTTCGGGAAAATAGTTTGATCGAAGTCATCCCGGTCGCGGACTTTGTGCCTTCATTAAGACATACCCGCGATAAGACGCGCGAATTTATCGGCTCGTGATCCATTGGAACGCGAATGATCGATCGCGAATAAATTGGGTCATTGTCTAGCGATTTCTAACGTGTACAATGTGAAATAGTGTAATCTATTTCATAATATAATTAAGAGAAAAGTCACCGAAGTTAAATGAAATCGGAACAAATAAATTAACTATTAAAATATCTAAATAATTTTTTTTTCAACGATATATTTATCTAAATGTTAGCTTTCTTAACAACTTGAATTTTTTCATAGCGAAATATCGATCAACCGCAATAATAACCAACAATACCAACATAATTTTGAACAATTTCCCAAGAGGCCTTTTCGGGTCAGAGAAGCGTGCGTACTTTCTCTTTTCATTTCGAAACTGTTAACGGGGAGTAATATCTGTATCCTTATTCGTCATACAGCGATATTTCAATTAATGCCGAGACTCATCGATTTAACATTGCAAGCGGGGCATGATCGAAAAATTATTCGACCGACTTTTACTCCGGGCAACACCGATAAAAATGATAAAATTGACGTTAATTAATAATATCGAGGTCGCAGCCTTCTCACGGAACGGTATCGCCATCGATATAAGTTTCAATTATAACGCCGGGACATCGTTGCATCATATCTCGTATATGCGCGTCGCTTTTCGTCTCGAAGGAACCGGCGCGGCGGCGACCAATTAAATTTGTCTCCTTGCGTCTCGATCGGTCATTAATCTCCCGCACATCGACATCTCGGGCGTGACATTAATCATTATTACTCTCCTCGCGCCGGAAACCGTCGTAACACGTGAAAGTTGACACGCGGTGATTTGTCTTAATTAACGATTATTTCACGGATTTGATTGCATTACCACGCCGAGCGGTGACACTCGCCAAGACTGCT
Source organism: Temnothorax ravouxi (assembly GCA_030770255.1). Classification (NCBI taxonomy): domain Eukaryota; kingdom Metazoa; phylum Arthropoda; class Insecta; order Hymenoptera; family Formicidae; genus Temnothorax; species Temnothorax ravouxi. Next base: position 12,281 of record JASTWP010003257.1, read on the forward strand.
ACCGGAACTGCGCTGTAATCCATGCTCAAATTTGTTCGTGGAAATCGCGCAATTAGCTGCGTTGAACGTGCCGCATTTACAATCGTCGCGTTTGTTTTCTCTCAAGAGCAACGCTCTTGGGAAACTCGAGTACGTCGTCCGATTTAACATTTTTTTGTTTTGTTTTTTTAACGAGTTAATAATTAGAGAATTTGAGTTTGTAGCAATTCTTCGTCGCAACATCCCTTGACGCATTTTACCGTGCATTCGTATGTACAACTCAGTTTCTCCTTGGCTGCAAACGAATGAATCGCTTCCAAAATGATTCGCATTTTTCAGCGATACGCAGCCATCTTGTCACATATATTACACGGCGGATAATCACATACGTTTGCGAGAATTATATTTACGATTTTCTCGGAGATAACTATAATTGCGCTCGCAATCCGCTTTGCTTGCTAGTCATATAGCTATATTATAAACTCGGGCGGGGATTATACGTATATATATGTATGTATGCATATTCTCGACGCGTACACAGTTTTTAAATAAATTCTGCTTCACCATAATAGATTACGTAGAAACACAAAAGCCGGTACGTAACGATATAACACCCGTTGGATCAGCCGTGGAAATAGTGTTTTGTTTCGGATTATAATCAACGGAGGAGAAGTCTACACACGAGGTAAACTTTTCTGACTGGCTTATGCCACGCCATCCGTATATATACATATATGCAGGATGTCTGTGTATATATCTTGATGATAAACCGACGAAGCGATAAATTTTTTCAGTGGAAAAAGTATTGTACGTGCATTTATCGAAACGCTTCAGTTAAATCAAAATATTAACAGGAGTTCTTGAGAGAGTAGTATTAATATTCGATTATTTGAAAATACAACACAGTCTGTTAAGCAACAAATGAGCAACATTACTGTTAACACAGTCATTAATTTGATTTTTGCGTCTTCGTATTTTTCAAAACTATATCTCTCTTTTCAGACTGAAAATATCTGTAGAGTTGTTTTTGAATTGAGTTTCGATGATTTACTCAACCTATTAAACTATATTCTATAGTTAATTTCTTTTTTATTTATTTTCTTTGTTATGCTGTTAAAAAACTTTTTTGCCTTTTAAATGCATGAAGCACGATCAAAATGGACAATTGAATCAAAAATCGTCGTTTTTGTTTATATTGAATATTCGTATGTTCGAATATAAAAGTAAAAATGAAAAAAAGAATGCCTCCCAGAATGTAATTTTATACCTCTTACAATTAGAGAACTGTGTCTTTCCTGTCCGTTGCGTACCGCGAGTATTGTGACATATACAGCATATCGCGTTGTCATTTATCGTGTGCGAGGTCGCGTATCATACGGGGACGCGCATGTGAAAAGTTGTTGCGCGTGTTATTAACCATACGGGACGTAAAACGCGGCTAGATCAGCTGGCCGTGCGATAAATGTCATAATACGTCTGCGGCCATTGTGTGTTAACATTATGTTGCGGACAGGACAACAACGTGATGAGGCCACCAAAAAAAAAAAGACGAAATATTACTCACATCATGTGCGTAATAAATGCCTTATACCGTTCCCTCAGGTTTTTGGTTTTTTCGGCTTTATTAAAAATGGGAAAAAGAGTGAAAAGAATTTAAGCTATTCGGAAATTCTTCAGCTACGACATTCATACACGTGCGATTAATGGTGAAATGAGGAATTTAGATTAGGTAACGTAAAATATTATATCAAGGATTTGGAAGAAAAAAAAAACACAAATTTTTCACAGATTTGTATAGTTTGTCACGCGCAATCAAGCTTAAGTTCGTACTCGTCAATTAGATTACCGTCAGAACTCCGACAGTTCGAAGGACATCATTATTCTCGTGACTGCGAGCCCGAGAGATTCGGCTATTCTAATTTCGCAGTCGCAATTAGAAGCCAGCAGTGGAAACTTCGAGCCGACCGGAATCAAGGAAGCGGCGTCTTACCGCAAAAATAAACCGCCGTTAATTACGAGCTAATGAGAAGTCGTGGGTGGCGGGCGGAAGTGGGAAAAGTTCGGCCCGTTTCACGGAAGGTCGCCCACTTTCAACAATTTGCGATCTGAATTCGTCGACTATTCCGACGTCTCGCTTCCCACTTCCCACTCTCCCCGACGAAATTACGTAGCAATAATCTCGAGCTTCTTCAGGTCGTCCGCTAATTGCGCTACTCGCCCCGAGTTTTATCGGCGATAATCTCCCGTTATCGGTACCTCAGAAGTATAATAATCTGGTAACTTAGATGCGGATCTAAAATATTTATAATGGACAGATAACGCAGTAATTTCAGCAACTTTTTTTCTGATTTAATGTTGCATTAAAAAGAATGACAGTTGCTCAATTCTTATTAACGCTAAAAATAAAACGCTAAAAACCTGTCTTTGGTTGTTTTACAAGGAAACGAAGATAGATCGTAAAAGTGACATTTTAATAAGACTAGATAGGTGAAGTTAGGTAAACATGAGATCAACAGGCTGATGAATGTTCTACCGTCCACATACTCAAATAAAAAAAAATTACACAGTAAATTGAAAGATCTTCCTATCATTAATCATCGCTAAGATCCGATCACGAGAGTAGTAGAGCAAAATGAAACAGATTGTGCAACAAAACTACAGATGTCCGGCCGGCTAATGGCAAAGCTGGTTAACTAATCTCGGGCTCGTTATCGTCGTCTCGTAAATCGCCTCGTTACGATTCGAGTGCATCTGTAATCGCGTGATATTGTCGGACACGCTCCTGCGTCAGCGAGCGAGAATCTTCGGGCGTGAGACAAACGTCTATTAATAGGCGGATGCGCAGCTCGCCCAATCCGAATATGAATCAAGGATGCGTCGATAACGGCCAGCTCTCGAGAGAGGGAGAAAGATAGAGAGAATTTACACTGGGAGAGACAGGTTTTATCTCGTGGGAGCCAAAAGTATCCGGTAGTATCCGATAGATTTTTTGCCAGAAGTGTTGGTTGAAAATACAGTATCTATATTTTCCGCGTTTTCCCTGAAAACGAAGGCACAATTTTGCTGCAATTTGCAGCGATGGATACGCCGGACGAGCGTACTCGCCGCTTATTAAGTAATCTGCATTTTTTTACTTTTTGATGAAAGTAAATGCACTCTTGAAGTTGACTCTCCGCGGGATAAAAGCTCTTTTACGTCTGTTTACATGAGTAGCTCATTCCCATCTGCGTATTTTGCATTTCTGTAGGAAATGAGAGACTAACAGGATGGTTAATATTCGATTCTATTAGTTCAGTAAACTCGATGGGACGCGCCTGTTATATTTTGATAAGCTTTTTATGTCAATTGTATTTCGTATTTTAGGATCTAGGACAAATCAACGCGTGGGAGTACGTTGACACTTGTGTCTTATTGCGACCCGCACACAACCCACACTTTCCAATGAAATTTCAGTGAATGACGTTTTTATCGGAGCACGTTGTGAAGTAATTCCCTATGATTCACCGTATATACCATCTCTTTTAATATTGATCGTGGCAAAACAGCAAACGTGAGTGTATATCGATATCAATATAAATGTTAACACAGCAGTATACCAATATGCATTACGTTTGTCCGTTTATCGCGCTTCAATCGCAATTTCGACTAATTCCATCGCAATTAAAAAGCGTGATTGAGCGCGTTCGATTACCTAATTAATTCAAGAGGTACGCCTGAGTCTACTTGAAAAAAAAAAAACTTTCCTTAACGTTCTTTCACTATTGAAATTGAAAGTGCTGTTATTTGCTTTATTTCGAAAATTTCGCGTCATCGTTGCGCCGCAATTGCCATATAGCCACTTACAAACGCAAGCGAAGTCCAAGCCAGCCGGCATCGTTAGGCAAATATTTATTAGAACACATTGCGCTGTCGACACTCAGAGATTTACATACATTATAATAAGCAAACAGAACGCAAGTCAGAGTGTAATGCCGTTTGTATATTTTCGGCATAATTAGCGGATAGTAAAACCAAACTCTCGCAATCCGTTAAAGCCTTGCCGCCACTCCTAATTGAGAGATCACCTTTGACCTCGAGTAGTCCGCTTCTTGGAAACATGTCGGGTGATCTCAAAGAGACGCTGTACCTCCTCGAACTTGAATCATCAATATTGATCCGCCGCGGCAACGTATCTCTTTCTAACATTTTAAAATTCCGAAAAGAATTTCAATCTTAAAATTGACAAAATTTATTGGGTCCGTTTTACTGTTAAAAGAATTTGCTGATCGAAATGATTGACTGATATTACATGCAGATTATAATTAATATTTTTTTTGTGGAATAGGAGCAATGTGATATTGATTTGACGCGTATTTATCGGTTATTCATGAATTCGTTATATAACTTGTAAAGCAAGAAAGTGTTGTCGCACGACAAATTGCACCGTCTAATGCTCGACTGACTTCATGTCAGCAGGTGGAGAGTCAAAGATCAAAACAGCGTAAATCCCCGTTTTCGCTGACGGTGGAATGATTTACAACGGATCGTTACGGCTTGCTTCCAGCAACTGGCGATTAAACTTTCCCGCTGTGATACCGACTCGTGACAAACGGCAAAGAATGAAAAGCTCGCGCTCCGTCGCGTTTGGACGACGGCCGGCTCTCGCCGACCTGTTCAAGCAGTAAAACGCGGGGTCGACGCGCGTCATCGTTAAGGTCGAGTGTCAATCCCGCGATTTTTGACGCTCAAGCCGCGCGATTGCAGCCGCGCGTCTTTAATTAATGTCTGCTTTGCATGTAATACAATGGAACTATTGCCAATCCCGCGATTTTAGTCGTACGACTCTAGCGATTGTGGCGACGCGATTCAGAATCGCGCGACTCAACTGCTCCTGGAGCAGTCTAGCCGCGCGGCTCAGTTCACTCAATTGTATTGGGAGCAGTTTAGTCGCTAATATTTTGGCAAGTTCTACTTTTTAATTAAATTAACGTTCCACAACATGAATGATTTTCTGCTGTGTGAACAACTATAAATGGTTATATGACCCACAAGATAAAAATCATAAAATTTTTTGAAATTCTTCTGTCTCTCTCGCAATAAGCAAATTATTTGGAGCACTCCTATAGCTTTCACAAAATAATAATAATGTAATTTCTTCCTCTTCTTCTTCTTCTTTAATAGCATAAAAAATCATTAAAATTTTTAATTTATTATTTATTATTTTTTATTTATTATTTTTAATTTTTTTGCATTTTATCATTTTACTCTGATTATTATACAACTGACTACTGTACATTTTATCATTGGACACATAAGTTATGTAACGAGTTTTAACTTTTATTTTTGCATTTTTTATTTTATCACTACTAACATGCACTATTTTTAGCTTTATGATTTTTCTGGAACAACTTCATATTACGAATGTCTTGTGATGTTTTACGACGAGTCTTATAGATAATTTAGGTATGATTAATTTATTTAAGTCTTGTATTTTTGTAATTTGTTACTTCCTGAAATTGCGTTACGTTATTACAGTCACTTGATAAGGGCTCAAACCAAGGGCCGAAACGTCATGCGAAGTCTGATGTATACGAAACTTTGCCAGTTAAGTCGAGAAACTGAAATATATTTATTTATCACTGGCGAACTACGAAAGCTGTTTATTTTTAAAATTTTTTTCTCCATGTGTTTCATAAACGACTGCACACAGAAAAATAATCATTCTATAATGACTTTATGGTAGATTTCCTGATCAAGTATTTGATAAGGTGTACCGCAAATCTATATACCATAAGGTTGTTTGTAAGTATTACATTTACTTAAAACAATATTCTTGACTTGTTTCAAGATATTTGAAAACTATTAGTAAGAAAATATTCTTCGTTATAAGAAAACTTACTTAAGAAAAATAAAATATTTCTTTCTTTGGCTGTAAAATAATTATTTTTTTCTGTGAAGTCGCGCGACTCTCATCGCGCTTTTGAAAACAGTATGCGCGACTGTTGTCGCGCGATTGCAGCCGCGCGTCTTTAATTAATGTCTGCTTTGCATGTAATACAATGGAACTATTGCCAATCCCGCGATTTTAGTCGTACGACTCTAGCGATTGTGGCGACGCGATTCAGAATCGCGCGACTCAACTGCTCCTGGAGCAGTCTAGCCGCGCGGCTCAGTTCACTCAATTGTATTGGAAGCAGTTTAGTCGCTAATATTTTGACAAGTTCTACTTTTTAATTAAATTAACGTTCCACAACATAAACGATTTTATGCTGTGTGAATTGGTGAACAACTATAAATGGTTATATGACCCACAAGATAAAAATTATAAAAATTTTTGAAATTCTTCTGTCTCTCTCGCAATAAGCAAATCATTTGGAGCACTCCTCTTTCACAAATAATAATAATGTAATTTTTTCTTCTTCTTCTTCTTTAATAGCATGAAGAATTATTAAACTTTCTTCTCCTCCATGTGTTTCATAGAAGACTGCACACAGAAAAATAATCATTTTATAATGACTTTATGGTAGATTTTGAATATTGTTTGAATATTGTTTTGAATGTAATGCTTATAATGACTTTATTGTAGATTTGCAGATTAAGTATTTGATAAGGTTATGTATCCGGAAATCTACCATAAAAAGTTGTAAGTATTACATTCACTCAAAACAAAATTCTGGCTTTTCAAAGACTTGTGTCAAGATATTTGAAAACTATTAGTAAGAAAATATTCTTCGTTATAAGAAAACTTACTTAAGAAAAATAAAATATTCCTTTCTTTGGCTGTAGAATAATTATTTTTTTCTGTGAAGTCGCGCGACTCTCATCGCGCTTTTGAAAACAGTATGCGCGACTGTTGTCGCGCGATTAGTGCCGCGCGGCTGCAATCGCGCGGCTTGAGCGTCAAAAATCGCGGGATTGACACTCGACCTTTACTCGACTTACGAGGAAATTAGCTGACATGTTAAAGCCACGTAGCGGGCTTTGGTATACCTTGTTCTTTCTCGTGTTACACCCACGAAAGACGGACGATCCTTCTCGAAGATGCTCAGACCGTACCACTTGAAACTCTCTTTCTCTTCCTCTTTATCTCTCTTTATCTTTATCTCTTTCGTTGTGATCGTGCCTTGCCAGATCCAAGTATGGTCGCTGCGCCGACCGACATGATGCACGTAAGCTAGAACGATGCTCGCGAATACCATTCGCATGCCTTTCAAGTGATGATAATCTCGTTTGCTTGCCGATGGCAATTTATCGGCATTGGCATAATATAAGCTCATGCCTCTCACGCTCACGACACTTTGCCGGTTCATCCGTTCGTAATAGCGTTTTTTTCCCCCGCAGTCTGCGTTTTTGTTGTTCGCGAAAGAGAAAGCGGCCGCTCGTGAATTGCCCTAAATGTGGGGAAGCGCTTGTCATTTTTCATTATCGCGTCGTGTCACGCACCATAAGTTGCGCTATTACGGGTGGTTAAACGTGAGGAATTATCATGGGATTGTTATGTCATTGATCGTTGCCGCTCGGGAAACATTAAAGGGACGCGACTCGTTAGAACATGCCGCTTGGATCTGTTCATTAGCGGCTAATTAACCCATTAGCGTGCGTGATAATTGTTACAGAAAGTTTTTAAATAATTTCTTTCTCGATATACATTATTTTAATAATTATGCATTTCGAGCAATTGTTTGAATAATAGGATTTTACTATGTGCAGGATATTAAGGATGTTAGTAAGACTGCAAACAGCGAGTCGAATGTGGCAGATGTATTCTGGCGCCAGCTTATGTTCGATTCAATCTAAACAAAGTTGAGCAAATAACTTTCTAGTTATATACTCGACATACAGTGACATACTTCACGAATCAAGTTACCAACTAGATTTAAATCTTTTACAAAAATAACAGGGTAAATATTCCAATAACAGTTAAAACTGATGGATCGTGATGCGAGGAATTTGCATGCTATGCGACAGATGAAATGTACAATAGTACAGAGTACCAGATACGTTTATCTATTGGCGTGTTCGTAACACACACACACATACATACATACACGATACAACGCGAGGTCGTTTTGAAGCCAACAAATTTTTACGTTTTTTCATCCGATATTATCGCGAGAATTTCTCATCTCCATGGATGTAAGAAAGGAAGCAAGAAGAGAGTTGGACGATTATTCGCGCGCGCTCATAGTCGAAATTTTTACAGGCCACCAAACCCGCGCCAAGTCTCGATTATAAGTATTCCGCCGCTTTATGAAGCATATCGACTTCCATGCTGAAATACGATTCTCGAGGGTGGAGAATGGACTTCTTCTCTTTCTTACGACGTTTGCTGAAGAGTAATCGACCCATCGCGCCGGGTAGGTTCCAACTTTTTTTCTCTGCTCGCCCACGGGCTACCAAGAGCGCGACTGCGGAGTCGTGAAATAGCCATAATTAAAATAAATGTAATCGGCCACAGTAGCTACGTGGAAAAGTACACCACCGGTGCTACGTGGGCATTATCCTAAGCACGAAGCTTTTGTCCGCTGCGCGCACACGCACATACAGATTACTGGTTAGCACAAGACTCGGGGAACAATTTTGTTTTATCCATTTAAGCAGTTTCATTGTTCGCTACGCTCCATTACTTTCGTATGCGCTAGGTAATATTTTAACGTCATTGCTCGAACAAAATTAAGTTCTTTATTCATTATCAACGCTCTGAATTTCTTTTGTGTTGAAGATGAAATTAGTATAGTTGAATGTAAAACCATTGAATGACTGGAGAGTAACGACTGACTTTATTTTTATTCGCCCGCGTTATAACTCGCTTTTATAATCGACAATAAATATTTTATTGGATGTTTATTGAATCCGTTATTTGTTTTGTTGGAACAAATTTATTCGTTGAGTTTTATTATATTTTATATATTCAAATGTCACTATATTCAAATGTTATGCAAGTGCGATACATACAAGCATGCGATTGTGCACCGTGTTTTACGATAGCAACTTTCGGCGGACTGGCTCCAAGAGTCGTATCCGAGACAGAAGGAAAGAAGGTGAATTACCATGCAGGTACCTTCAAGGTGGCCGAGAATATTCTTCGTGATTTATTGGCGACGTAAATCCGTGACAACGAAGGGTGCAAGGAGAACGCAAGGGAAAGACGGATTGTAAGAGTGAAATAGGAAAAAAGAGACGAGCGACGGGGGTGAGAGAACGGAACGGGCGGTCGACGGTCGCGAGGGGAGGGAGACAGGAAATCTTTTACCCGAAGGACCTGCTTCCTCTTTGCACTCGCTACAGAAAGAAACCATTATGAGAATCCACGGGGGAAAAGGTTCACGATTGTCCCGCGAATATATTGTTAAAATGCAGGCGAATGCGCATTCACGAAAAAAGGACGATGTGAGAGTTGTCAGGAAATAAGAAGACGTTTTTCTATATATGTATCAAACTTTGCGGAGACTCGCGCTTTGAAAGCGCGATTGATTGAAAAGTCTTTCAATTATAATGATAATACTTAAACATGAATAGAATATAGTAATGTGTTCCAAAAAAGTTTTATAGTGACATTAGAATTAGAGGTTGTGTTTAATATTAAATTCGGATTAGTTATATAACAGATAATGAGATACATAACGTTGATCAATATAGAAAAAATAAATTTAATCACAAGGGGGATAGTGCTTGAGTACGAATAAATGCAGCGTAATGATTTCTTCTAATATTCAGCCTTGACATTGTCGACAGTGTTGCCGAAAATGTTGTCGATAGTCTATCAGAGATGTCGTAATTCAAGATTTGAGAATCGCCGCGGTAAACCTTTTCCGTGCCAGATAAAAATGGCAGAATTCGAAGAAGAATTACGTTCAGTATCTTTGCTCTATGGCCGTCGGGCGAAGGACAGAGCTAACATCGTTGCCGTCGTAACGTAGAGTGACTGAAAAGCTTGAGAAAGTAATCTGTCCCACTTTTCACCCTTAACCAGCCTAGTGACTAAGGAAAAGGAGGAATTTACGGAGCCTCTATACATATTCCACGTCTCGTAACTAGAGTGAACCTAGGTATACATATAGCGATAAGTGAGCTAACTGTGATCTCCTTAATCGATACCATAATATTTCACGAGACTAGCTTAATTTATGTTACATTTAATTTGAATGATTATAATTGTATCTATCATCAAAGTTGAGAAGTATTGAGTGAAAGCAATTTTTAAATAATAATTACGGATGATTGTGTTTTATAAAATTTTAATAGACATAATTTGTGTTCTTTAATATGCACGTGACATGTTCTGGTTTAATTATTTATCGCTGACAATTCCTTCTGATCGAACAAATATAAGGTCACGCTTTTCCTTCCATTATTATCACCATCGAATCTCGTGCCATTTTTAGTAGAGCATTTATACATCGTTTGTAGTCACTGACGCTACAGTCACGATTGGTTGTGTATGAAAGCAGGATTCTCTGCATATCCGCTTATTACACCTTCACCAACCGAAGGCGCTAAAACTATTTTAGTAGTTTGGTATTGGAAATGACACGAGGATATTCTGCTTGCGTTTGCAGGTGGCGTTTTTATCAAAAATTCAAATATCTTTTTCCATGACGAAAATATCGAAAGTAATCGACATAACTTGAAGTTACAATTTACAACGAGAAAGAATTTTACAATTTTTTTTTTACAACCCAAGTCATATTTGTCATATGTCACATGTTTTTCTCGCATACTCTCTGCAATCTGACAAGCTTATATTGGAAACCTGTCTTATGCAAGTAACACCGGATAAAATACCGTAGTCGTATGTAAGCATAGCGAATCGATTTAATAAGGGAGGAAGCGATGTTCTGCTTAATCGATTATTCATGGATCTTTAATGACATCGATTGCCTTTTTGCGACATCTGAGACGTATAGTGCTCTTCAGAACTGGTTTCTTTTTTTTCTGAAGGATAACATGTTGTAACTAAGCCGCGTATCGAATAACCATCGAAGATTATACTATCGAAGATTATAGTACAGCATCCTTCCAGCACAGAGCACGAATATCATTAAATAGACTACTAATAAAAATTATATATTACAACAGTATTGAAACATTACACTTTAAACCAGGATTAAGTAGCATCATAGTTCAATTTCTATCCCATATATGTATATATTACTATTTGCCATCTTCTGAGCTTTCTCTATTTTAACGTGGTATTCGCTACTAGATACATCGCTCTATTTGTCGGACTCGTATCTGTCATTCATGCTGAAACGTTCTATCCACACGAGACAAATTGCAGATCGTTATATTCGTAAGCAATGGAGAGGCGTAGGAACGAGTCATAGCCTCGTCGCGAATTCTTCACGCTTCACCGCGGTCCGGACTGAGCTGTTTCCTCATCGGACGACTCTTAACGATAACAAGCTGCCTGGAAACAAGCGCGGTCATTCGCTGTAAGTAAGAAAAATCGAGCGAGTCTAAGCTTCCGCGCCACGTATACAAACCGCTAGTTGCGATGTATCGTAAATGTGGCACATGTACCAAGTAATGAGCAGGATCAACCACATATATACAATATATATAATATATATGTATGGCTAATCCTATATACGCGCAAACACACATACACAAAAGCTATAGATCTCTCCTCTTCTTCTCCTCTATTTTCTGTTTAGAAAAATTGTCAAGAAACGTTTGATGATAGTTTTAATGTTCTTAATAAAGTAATATTGATTTTATAACTAAATGCTGTTATAAAATATCTTGTGAAACTAGATTATAAAATATAAACTTAATACTGCGCCAAGTTATATTACAATTAGAATACAATTAAAATCTAAATATGGCGATACTTGCAACGCATTTTATGTTACTTTATAAAATATTCAATTCTATAATATTTATGTAGGATTTATTTTGAATTATGTAGAATTCCATTTATTTCAATTGAAACAATTCTTTTATAACGATATTAAATTCTCATAATGTCTTGCGCGACTGTTCGCGGCGTTGCAAAACGTTTAACGAAGAATTGCGAGAAGAGTGCCGCACGGAACATTGTTCGCTAGAAACTTCACGATGTCTTCCCAGGGACGAGTTCCAGGGGTTTGGCCGACTTCCGGCCACGATCGCCGGTGAGTCCTTGTTCATGCGGAATCCACTTCCGCTCGTATTCCGCTGGATTCATGAGACCAGTGGGATATCACTGACGGCGCGAACGAGGTCACAGGGTTTGAGGATTTTTATGATAAGGAATTAGTTACGGTACAGTTGTTAAATCCCGATGATTAATTTCATAACAGCCGGCCGGCTTTTATATTTTAAATTATATTTCGAATGCTTGTGCGACAGACCGTCTCGAAATGTTCGCACATTTCGTAAAACTACTTGCTTTCATTTGACATGGTTCCGTTAACTTTGCCAGAAGCACAAATCTAAATTAAAGATGTAAATAAAATGTGCATATGGTTTAGAGAATATTCAAGGTTCTTATTGCTTTATTTATATTATATTTTTTTGTATAAAATAATAATATTTTCCAATACTGAAAAATATTTGTTTTACAATATTATTAGTAGTCAGTGTAATACAATATTTAAATGGAATTTTAAATAAAAAATCTTTAAATGCTATTTTTTTTCGAAAACCATGTCCTTCATTGTGCTATAGTAAATCTATGTTTGACAATATCAGCGAATAATACGAGATTTTTCACATGATAACAAAAATTGTCACATTGTAAAGAAGATTGACGACTTCGCCGAACCATTCGTCAATCAGTAATTAATTTTCTATCTTTTTTAAATATTAAGAATTTGTTGCGATTATTGTTATCTATTCACGATTATTATAGTGACATACTCCGTGAAAGATTTATTTTGTCAAAATTTATTTTTTAATAACGTTTTATGATTTTATTATGGTTTTTATAAATGTAGTCACTTTTACGTTCGTGTTTCCCTTTCTTTGAAAACTCCATGCCAGTAAGCACACCATTGAGGAATCTTATGAGTAATACACCAGATACATAATATTATACATATAAATTGGATAAGTATTGTGTGTTGTTTCCGTTTGCATATACAACATAAATATAAAAAATAATTTATGAAAATGATTATTGATTCTACGTTTATATGTCAGAGATTTTCTGTTTGAATGCACTTGAATAAATGATTATCGAGTTGCATATTGTTTCTGCAATTTAATTAAATTATGAATTAAAAGAGAGAGAGAGAGAGAGAGAGAGAGAGAGAGAGAGAGAGGAGAGAGAGAGAGAGAGAGAGAGAGAGGGAAGCGGGGTTAAACCTATAACTCAAATGACCTCGTAAAGCTGGTACATAGTGGCGAGACTCGTTGTTTCGACAGAACTGTTTACACCCGCGACGTTCAGCTCCGGCGCTTAACTCCGGCACACTCATGGGATGGTGAATGTAGCTGTAAACCTTCGGGGCATATAATGACCCTGTTCTTAACCCAGTCGCAGGAAATTACCACCTCTGCCTGAAAGGGCGATTTAACGGATGAAGACAAAGTTGTAGGTACCTAGTAAAAAAAGTATAAGGATTACGATGATAGGCTCGTCACTTTACAACGATCAATTTAATAATAATTATATTTATATTTTGTATTTTGTATATTCTGCAATTCATAAAATTATATTTGTATAAAATTTAATACAGGTAGTATGATATATTGAGATATGATTTGGTGAAATAATGAACCAAATTTATCATAAGTTGTAGTAAAATTTTATAAATAATTCTAACTTTTTATACAATCCTTGTTTGCGAATAACAGTTTGTATATGATTTCTATAGTATGTACATATAATATAAATAATTATCTATTTATTACCATTACTATAAATTACTATCTCTTCTTTTTTTCCGAGCTCTATATACGAACACCATCAATAGATAAATGTATATTCTAATTTTTTGTTTCTTATTACATAATTACAAAATAATACTAGCCTTTTTTTGGTCTAAACAGGATGAAGCATTCATGCAGCTCCAAGAGAATGCGCAGTTACCAATAGAAACAATTAGGAATTATGCAACTGTCGGGTAACTTCTGACGAAAGTCGTGAAACGAGTCATCACCGAGTGCTTTTTTCGATGGCAAATGTAAAACGACATAATGAGATTCATTCGGCGGCTTGGACGTTTTGTAAACTTCGATTGAATATTTGATAAGGGGGCACGATCCCGCATCGCGCCGCGATAAAGATGATTCACGCGATCGTGAATTCAATATCCCGAGAAGTCGGCGTCATCGTCGCGTCGTTGCCGTTTCTCGGCCGCAAAAATCCCACGGTTCTTCCACTTCTCGAAAATTCATAGATTCCGACGAACCGACCCGTCCTGGCGCTGAGCTTTACTTTCGCGAAAATCTTCGCCGCTTAAAACCCAGCTTCTTCACTGCAACGATCGATATGCCAGATATCTCGTTGCCGATCCCGAGCTTAAAAAGATGAATGTTTGTGTCCAGCGAGTCTGATTCTCAATATTTGCAACCAATACGTCGTTATTCGCAATTTACTGTTATAATTACATTTATTATAACAGCAAGAAATTCGAAATTTAATCAATTTTCTTATAACTTATTTTAGATTTATTATTAATCGAATAAGTAAAATTACTTTGCCAGTCAATAATAAACCTAATTAAAAATTTAATCGACTATACTGGCAACGATTATAATCGTGGTGACAAATCGTCACTGCGTTTCGACCAAGGATTCTGGTCATTCTAAAATTGATGTAATTTTATATGCTTATAATATATTTACATTTACATCAAATTTAGAATGACTAGAATCCTTGATCAAAAACGCGGGTGACGATTTGTCACGACGATTATAATCGTTGCATGTATAGTTGATTAAATTCTTAATTGGGTTTATTATTAATTTTAAAACAATATTATTATAGGCTTTTATATGTATAAGATAACCCTTAAATTTAATTAATTATAATTAATGAAATTGCAGATTGTATATAAAAAATAGGAG
>JASTWP010003258.1:0-27224 GCA_030770255.1 Temnothorax ravouxi
GACCCCATGGGGCTAAAACGGATATGCCCGCTAAGCGGCTTACTTTTCGGTGGTCGACACCCTCTCCGTATACGGATAATATCTTAACCCGCCGACTCGCTTTCGAGATGATCCGTTTCCGGTTCGCGCGGATGAATGAAAACAAATACATGCACATGAATATAGAAAAGAATCACGAGGAAGAGGCAAGCTTAAAGCCTACTTTAAATGATCCATTCGTATCAGAATTTCAAGATAAGTACAATTCTATTAAATTATATCACATAAAATTGCAAATATTTGAGTTGGCGATTAACCGATTAAAGTTGATATAATTTCTTATGTTTATGCAATAAAATAGTATATTTATTCGTATAATAATAAAGTCTTTCTTTCATCAATGAATTAATCTGACAGTTCGACGATACGACAAGCGATAAATTATCTACTGATTAAGAGTCAGGTAAATCAAGCGAATCAAACTGAATTTCGATGAAATTTGAAAGAATGAAAGTACAAATTATCATGTACCCTTTACTCGATGTGCAACGGCATTTTCTTCGTACGAACGCGTGCTTCCGAGATTTATAACTCCCCGTTTTATGATTAATCGTTTTGTGACACGCCGGGTACATAAAGAAAAGGGAGATACTTCCAGAAAAATGGATCTCTTCAGTATCTTCTTATTCCTTTAGCGTCTTCTTGATGCTCTCTTTCTCTCTCTCTCTTTCTCTCTCTCTCTCTCTCTCTCTCTCCTCTCTCTCTCTCTCTCTCTCTCTCTCTCTCTCTCTCTCTCTCTCTCTCTCTCTCTTTCTCGGTCCTCTTTCTTAATGCACCTCTTCTGTCTCCTCCTCGTCGTCTTTGAGCCACACCGCCGACGACGGTTAAACGAACTTTTTAACGGCGAAAGTATCGAAGTGCATTCGATTAGGCGCCATTTCGAGCCAATGAAATTGTGTTTCTATCAGTTGCGACCGTTCATAAATTTTCACGCTTTCGTCCTCTTTTATCTCGAGGGTTACTTTGCCGAATTTATTTACGACCTCCCTTCTCTCTTTCTCCCTCCCTCGAAGTACCGCCATAAATTATACCCCGTTTTAATTGAATTAATATTAAAATCGTGTAAAATAGTATTATAGAATCACATTCACTTAAATATTCGACAGTTAATAGAAGAAATTAATGGAGGAAGAGCCTATCTCAAAGCACGCTTCTCGAGTACTCCTGAAGGAGTCAGGAAACACACCTTGATTTATGCGTGAATGTTTTAAGTGCCGCGACGATCCTCTTCCCTCAGTCGTGGCCGTTCCGTGATTATCGTCGGAAATCTCGGCGAGATCTACGATATCCCTACGAAGGAGTGTTCCACGACCCTCGACAAATTGAATGAAATCGCTCCAAACTCCAACCTGTTTCATCACGGGGGCCCGACGGGATTCGACCACCCGTAATTATCGTGACGTAGGTCCGGGACCTCGTGGTGTTGACGGACGGGCGAGGATATGATTTAAAAACTCGCCATCGGCACTTTCTTCCGAAACTTTAATATTTTTTACTCTGACGTTTTACTCTGTCTCATTTCGCAAATTTTAGCAAATGGCTAACGCGATACTTAGACGACTTAATCAGAGGTGCAAAGAGGAAGAACATATATGAACAAATCAAAATAATTTTAAATATTTGATATTAATTCTTGAAATTATGTCCTTTCTCTTTTTATAAATATATATTGTATATGTATATACGAATTAACTCTATCATAAATACCTAGAAGTGATCTTTTTTAAATAAAGCTATAGAAAAAAATCAGAGGTGGCTGTGTTATTTCAATCGCCTTCATGTACAGTCTCGTCTCAAGAATGACCTCAGGAGTTTTTAAATACTGGACGGGTTTAGCGAACCCGCGAGCTTTGTTTCGACGCCAGATTTACATCCCCGCTAATGGAATCGTCTTCGTCGAGAGAATTTCAAGCGCTCGATTCACCGTGCTTTTTAAATTACAGGAGGAAAGAGGAGCGTAGCATGCACGCGTACGCGTGTGCGTGTATAATACGATCGTGTCGATGGGTACGAGGCGAGAAAACGTGGGCACGGTTTTCGTAACGGTTTCGACGAGAACCAGACGCGCTTGTTCTAGGGCCTCACTCTTCGTTACAGGCTACTATTCTTTATGAAGTATCGTAGTAGAAACTGAAGGAAGGAGAGAAGGAGAGAGAGAGAGAGAGAGACCAACAAGATATGTTCCATTCGACCATTCTCGGGTCGATTTATGGCAGTCTGCGCCCGCGTGCCGATTCGAAAAGAACAAATGTTTACCATAGTGTGACGCGCTTGTGTTATTTTCTGGTGGCTTTTATAAACTGGTTTGCTAATTTTTAAGCGTCCCTACATTTGTATAGATTTGATTTGAACAAGCTTTTGTCGATCATTCCTCAATCTATTTAAAAATAATTTCGTGATCGAGAAAAATAAGACAGATTAGACAAAATATCTTGAAACGACGGCGATATTACATGTGTCTCGTGAGATAAGTTTAGGACGTCGTTCTATGAAAATCTTGTTAGACTTTGTACATTTTCGTGCATCAGTTTGTACGAGATTATATCTTGCTGGGACCTCCGGTGTTCTCGAACACTCGAAATTGGTACGTTTCTCTCGTGTAATTTCGTGCTTTCCGCAGCCGGTCATTGGCCGCAACGTTCGCGGTAACTAAACTCGAAATGTTTCCTTGTGCGCGATCGGAAGTCGACGTAAATCTCGAGCGAAATCTCGCTAAAACATCGTAAATGCCAACCTCTGAAAATTACAATATTCCGATTTATACGAGATACGCGGACTGAGGAGTTTTATGATCATTATTTGATTTAATTTGACGCGACGAGAAAGGTAAGCGTTTGATGATGTTCATTATAAATAACTTTACGAGGTCTCTTGTAAACCGGTCGTCTAAGAAATTGCACTATTCGAACCGATCGCGAATTCCCGAAGGTTTCAGAAATAATGTGATAAATGTTGAAGTCGAAGCTCACGATTGATCTTGTACAGCCCTTAAATTCTTCCTAGAATGAAGCTATAAATGTCGCGTGATAATAAAGCAAACTAAAAATATCTTCTGGATTAACCAGATATTAAAGATGCTCTCTTCCGCTTATAAAATATTGCATGTATTTTCATTCTAGGGAACGTTTGCCGCTGCTTTCAACTTAATAGCGACGTATTGTATATGTAAAAATAGTGTTTTTAGCCTCGATTTAGATAAAATTGGCAAAATAAATTATTATTAATTGGCTAAACACGAGATTATATCCCGCCATTGAGAAAACGAGCGCGGATTTGTAGCGAGACTGATACGTTCGAATGCGAACGCATCGCGCTAATTAAACGAAGGAATTATCGAGCGTTTACACTATGCTCCCTTTTATCGAGCACTAAACTCTACATAACGTCAGATTTGCATTACGAGTGCATTCGTGAATATCGCGCTACGTTTCTGTAGACATTCCTCGTCGGCGATCAAAATCTACAATCAAGATCTTCAACACACTACTTAACCACAAGTTAAATTAACCGATCGTAAAATGGCTAATAGCGAGACTGAAGCGGGATATTTCGCGCGTTGCGTCCTGCTATAATTTAGAATTTATAAATTAGGATCGCGCCACGCGGTTTGATTATTAAGGGCCGGTTGTGTTCCAACCTATTGGTTATTGGTAATCTACCTGATAGTTAAATCACATGTCTATCTTTGTCCAATGTAAAGGATAAACAAAGACATACATATGATTTAACTATTAGGTAGTTTACCAACAGGCTGGAACAACCAGCCCTATAGGCGAACATTCACCGATCCGGTGCGTTATATTAACGTACGGTAACGTAAAACGAACGTATATAGACCTAACGTACCAGATTCGGGAGAATACTCGCTTTAATTACATATACATGCATTACCGAGAACCGCGCGCATTTCGTCCTACGCGATCAGTTTATTTATAAACTAATGTGCGGCCCTTTAAGCTTGCTTCATGTCGACCGATTGCGCTTCGCTTGTCGCGGAAATTCCGCAACCCACGCGTACCTAAAATCGGCGAATTATTAGCGGCGACGTATAGCATTGAAATATATGAAATTCTTCTAATATCAGCAACATCCCTCATAAGTTATTTTCGACCGAGTGCCAGCGAGCGAAATACGTAGGAAATACGAACAAATTGAAATTTTTTGAAATAAATGCGCTTTCCGTAAAATGAGACACATACATAAATTAGCAAAATCAACAAGTATGACGCGATACATATAATTACAATTATACAATGTATAATTATTTATTTTAGAAGTTTCCATTTTTCTGCCTGAAAGTCCTATTCTCTTGCTGCAACAATCTGGTCGCCACATTTTCGCCCTTCCTTCGCAAACTATCAAATTGTTTCTGTAATATTGTCTGTAAGAAAGAATATGGTTTCTCTTTAGTTTCGCTCGTCTCGATGTGTCCTTCTTCTCTCGTTACGAGCGTTTTTCTGGCCTGCCTCGGATGCTGAGAGAAAATCTTCTCACGAGCGTGTTCCTCCGAGAGAGAGATGAGACATCGACCAACTTCGACGGGAGCGAGGATGCGCGTATTTCTCTTTTTCGTCGACGCAACAGGTGACGCTTCGACCCGGCGAGGAAAGTCCCGATTCCCGATACCAAGAAAGAATCCGTGAGATTCTTCGACCCCCCGAGGGAGGGTCGGATATTAATCGTCGCTCGCTGGATTCGTCATTTTTTATTTTCCTCGGCTTACGGCCGTGTATTCTTTCTCGGACCAAGTCCCTAGGTAGGAAAATGTGTTCACGTGGTCGTTAGGGTGTTTCAAAGAAAACAATCTGCTTCGAGACTTGCCCTCG
Source organism: Temnothorax ravouxi (assembly GCA_030770255.1). Lineage (NCBI taxonomy): Eukaryota > Metazoa > Arthropoda > Insecta > Hymenoptera > Formicidae > Temnothorax > Temnothorax ravouxi. Next base: position 4,866 of record JASTWP010003258.1, read on the forward strand.
GCCTTTTCAACAGTTGTTAATAGTAGCACGGAAAAACAAGCGCATATGTAGGATGTCCCGAGAAAACATCGATCAAAGTTACTGTTAGGCATCAAAAGTTACTCTGGATAGTTACTCTCGAAATCGGATATAGGTACCGAGAATGACATGCGAAAAGAGTCGGTTGATAACCGATTGTTTGTAATTCGAATTCTTTTCGAGACATCGGCGTTAATCATACTCATAAGTTGATAAGAATTATCGTTAGATAAGATAGACTGTTTGATTTTTCCCTCATTTTCCTTTTTGACATTTTTAGGGCCGGTTGTTCCAACCTGTATCTAAGCTAACTAATAGTTAAAAATTATGTCTATCTTTGTCTAATGTAAAAAATAAACAAAGACATGTATATGATTTAAACTATCATAGTTAGTTTACGCAGGTTGGAAACCGGTTCTTAGAAAGCATAACGCCTTATAAACACGGAGAAACAATGAGAAATGACGATCAATAACACTTGTTTGCGAGTTTTTCGCGTGTCAGCAAAACAGGTGACTGTTACTGTCAAAACGGGTCGAGTGTTAACACTGTGGCGATCATTCTCGAAAATTTTCGGAAAAAAACTTTATTATAAAACATCGGAACCTTGCGTCTTCAAGTCTTCATAGCCAGTTGTCAGTTCTATCTACTTTTGATCGTTTCTTGCGATAATTATTTATTTTGTTAGCGCTGCGCTACCTATGTATAAAGTGTACACACATGTCAGTTTTAAATTAAAGTATTTGATTTTGCTGGGCGTTTTATTAACTGCAAGTTTTGATAAATCCGTCTCTCGCGGTTTTGCGCTATCAAGCTCGCGAACATCGATCGTCGTAGAATGTTCATATTCGGTGCGAATTTACGATAACGATGATTTCGAGTCGCGTTAAACGTGGCGTTCCCGGACGGGAAGCACGTGCGCAGAGCTTGTGCGTTGACTCGTACGCTAGTGCTCTCAGGACCGTGTTTCAGCGTAGTCGTGTCTAAAGTCTAAAACCGTTGATCGGCGTGTCCTCGGCGAGTGCATCGTGTTTTCGGGGTTTGGCCGTCGGCCAAGCGACGGGAAGATTCTCCTCGCAAAATAGAGAAAAAATACGACGAGGTCGGGCGGCCGAAGAAAAGGAGGGAACGTGGAAGGAAATGAGCATTTTGCTCGTCTATTATTATTACCGACATAATCGCGAGTTTATTTTGAGAGAAAGAAAGAGAGAGAGAGAGAGAGAGAGAGAGAGATTTCCAAATATTTTCTTTTTCAGTTTCCACCATTTACATAATTACCCTTCTTTCCCTCTTCCATCGTCTGTATAAGTTCAGTGATTGTGATCGAATCGAAAGTTGTAACCGCTCTCGTTGCCCCTGAAAAAGTCGTTGACAGGCATTTTCCGTCCACGTGCTATTTTATCCCGCCTCAGAAGGAAAGACAAATAAACCTTCCACGGTTTCTGTTTCAGGAAGTCACCCATGCCTCGATTACACTAACCACGTATGTCCGGTGTCGAGCGAGTCGAAATGGCGACGATCTGCATAATCTTCGGGATCCTCGCTATCTTGGGCGTCGGACTTACGCGAGGACGGACCGTTCGACTAGGTGAGAAAACATATATATATATATATATATAACTCTTACATACATACATTACTTGGAAAAATTGCACAATCATTCATTTAATAATAGATGGAGATCTTTCGAACACTTGTTACGTATATGCGTTCGAACTTTATGCAAATAAAAATTCAGATTTAAGTTGCACAAGCGATGATGTATAAGCGATTTATGGAACGTGCCGCTTAATGCTTTAGTCGAGTTATATTTCAAGAGCGTTTAATTCACGGAAGCGGCATAACCGCGGCGACGTTTTCTAGGAATATTCGCAAAGGGAGATGAAAGCTCGGTTGCACGATGGAAATCTCGTAAACATAATATTTAAAAACGATGTAGAAATCGCAGTAGGAAACCGAAATTACCACACATAACGAAATTTTGTTATTATCCTATCATAATTTATTTCATTCATCGCGGTACATTCTTCGGTAAATTCGTTCTCCAGGAAAATCGCGAGTCAAATATAAAACTAGTAAATGCCACGAGACGCGCCTGGTACGCGGTCGTAGCGAGCCGAAGATTTGTAAAGGAAGTCTGTTACGCGGTATTTTCGTATCGAAAAAGGAACAACCGGAGCGAAGCATGGCTAGTGCGAGTCGTGCGACGTGAAAAAAAGTGCGAAGGAAGAAGCGCGAGCGACGAGGAAGCTAGTGAAAGCGAAAGCGGAAGTACAAACGAAAAACGAACAGCGCGCAGAAGCCCCGAGATGTCTAGAGGAAATATTTCCAACTTGAAAACTAATTAATCAGCGATTTATATTAACTCCGGATGCCGAGCGAAAGAATTCAGCTTTTACGTCTGTTCGAAAAGTGTTGAAGAAAATTGATACGACGGTTGCGAACCGTGCTAATAATACGGAAGAATAATTCGCGCTGCGCGGTGGAACTTTCGTGAAATCTGTACCGAGAAACGTCAGCTCTCTGTCAGGCTTTCAAATGCAGCGTTTGATCCTGGGTTTATTTCCAGTTCACGTCGCTCCTAGGCTTCGTAGCTATACGATTTAATTATCGGCGCTTGCATTCTCGGGAAACTTCGTGCCGGAGAACGCCACATGCATACATATCGCCGCTATTTAAATCGTAACCGCTGGCACTCGGTTGCAGTCATCGATGTTCAAGGAAAACGTGACAGTACGATTACTTGCTCGGTCACCAAAAATGTAAGCCGCGAACGGAGAAACACGAGCAGTAATTAATTAGCGTCAGCGCGACGGTAATTATATCCCACGTGGATATAATTATCGGTGGTGCGTGTCGCACATAGACGCAGCGATCATTTATCTTCGCGATAGCTATGCAAATTGTCACTGATTCCATTTAATTATACGTCTGATGCTCATTTCTATATCAATGCAGATTAACTAATTCGTAGAACTAGAAAAAGATAAAAGTTAAACCGAGATTAAAGTTAATTTACATTGATAGAAATGGACATGAGTCTTCTGCCATTAGGATAAACGTGAAATATTGTTGTTGCAATTGCAATTGCATGCCGCCAATTTGGTTACTGTTACGTAATATCGCGATGCATTCAGCGAGTAGTCATGCGAGGACGTTGCGTGGGTTACTCGTTTGTTGTTCCAAACAATGGAAACGTCGATTTCGACGAACGTCGAGAGCTCTAATGCTGCCCCGGTCAAAAGGAGGAGGGCGCGGTCGAAAATTTCGAACGGCACCACATCTGGCGAACAGACACGGGCTTTGTACCCCGCTGGTGTGATTTTCACTATATTCCATAGTTGGTGCGTGCTCGAAAGTTAGAGTTCCGTTGGAATTTCGGCGACGGGGGCCACGTGCGTAAACGCGCGACACGTAAACGGGGTCCCGTTTCGCCGCGACTCGGTCTACCTAAACGTCGCGCCGGGCGAACGGAGAGATTCATAATACCGTCCGCTCGGGGGAGGGGTTCCCGGGTTGACGGTGCCCCGATTATTTTCGACGCGCTCGACATATATTCCGCCACGGGGCGGATTGATATTTCGGTAAATAAATATCGACGCCGGTCGAACGGGCGAAACAACATGTCTCTGTGTTGGCACGATATATGCGTATGAGCGTTATTATGATTGAGCTCAATTGTCCAATTGCCCGGTCATTGAATGCCGAGCCGGGCTGCGGAGCCCGCTATTACCGAATCGCCAGCAACGATACTCTCCCGGCGATGGCGGATACGAAACGCTATTTTCTCGGACTAAATTCAAGGCGGGAAGGGACCTCGCCGCGTCGCGAGAGCGACGAGAGCGATGAGAGCCACTGCCAATCTTTTGTCTATTAAATGTATTCAACAGCGTAATAGCGGCTGATATTACCAATTGGACAATGAAAGAGATGGCAGCGAAGCGCGATTTATGGGGTGGAGGGATAGGGGGTGGACGAGAGACAGCGAGGAGGAGGGGGAGGGGACCGAGAAGGAGATTTCGCCAAGAGATCTCAGACGCTTTTGCCAGTTGATCGAGCGTTACTCCGTTTTTCCGTTGGATCCGTGCCCGTTCGTCTCGCAAATGAGAATCCTCGGAAAAGTGCTCGTCTCTTCGATGCAGCGCAACCCGGAAAACCAACGCGGAAGACAAGTCCGCACGACTCTGTCCTCCCGCCGGTGATCCCATCTCGAACGGAGCATGAAACAAGCTCGGCGCGTTCGTTAAGATAACGAGCGCGCTTAAGCGACGTTCGCGATCCCTCTCGATCTTCCGAGAGTCGGATGATCCGTTTCGAGGTGTAATTATGCGGATAGATATGTGTGTACCTGGCGATCGTTTCAGGGCTGCCGACCCGTCAAGAATCCCGACGTTTCTATCTGCACCCTGTCTCCCGGCCCGTAAATCTCCTCTCGTCCTTTTTACTCCGCGCGTTCGCTCCATTATGAAACGACGGCTTCCACAGGACGAAACGGAATCTTAATTAGATCGTCGAGTCAGCCTCGTTGGCAGGTCTCTATCCTAGCGGAGGCACGGTATACTTTGTTAACGCGATATCTTAACGCGAACGGACGATGCGTTAAACGTATATAACAGGATTCTCCCCGATCCTGCGCGACTCATCTCGCTTGGCTCGCCACGGACCGTTCTTTTATCTCGTATTATCATATATCGAGTCTTTTGTTGGAAGAAGAAGACGTCCGTGCGCGACGAACGTTCGTTTTGTCTTCCTCCGGACAGAAAAAGATCGAAATAAAACGATTTCAGCCGTCAACACGCGCTACAGAGAATAGAACAAGGTATAATTGGATCGACGATACTCGTTCGTGCCGTAAAGTATCGTTAACTCGATGACGGGAAGAAACATCGCCGTCCAGTTTCAATTACGAAACTTTGAGCGCACCGACGCGACGGGTTTCCGCGAAGAGATCGACGTTCGTCGCGGGATAGGTGAACGTTCTATGAAAAAGAGAATCTTGTGTGTAATGAAGAAAAAAGGGTCGGCGTTTTAACGTTTCCGCGCGGAGAGATCGCGCCGCTCGCACAAGAATTATCGCGTCTAGAGTTTCTCCTTTTTGTCGAATCATCATCTCGCGTAAGATCGCTATAACATCGGCGGCATGAAAGAGATCTCTCTTGCTCTCTCTCCTCTACGAATGAAGACGCTAAAAGCCGTATACGCGTGGGACGATCGTAATCCGACACCGCGGGGCACTTCTTCGAGGTCGAGAGATCTTTCTCGCCTGTCAATTTTTCTTTAATTCCACGGCCGCCACTTCTAGGCTCTCGTTTCGCTCGTGAAGTAAGATGACTCCGACGCGAACTTGGCAGTCGTGATTTCTGTCGTCGTTTAGAGTTCGAAGCCGTTTTACGTTGCCGATTAATCGCGAATGATCCATATAATCCGGCGTGCTCAGCTTCTGCTAACAATAAGTCTTCAGCGCTGTTTGATTTTGCGAATCGTTTGTTTGTTCACCCGCCGTATCGCGGGACTCGTTTACAGTTCTGAACAAATTTTTCGGAAATCTCGAGTCAAATATTTATCTTGCTACCTCTTAAAAAAAAAGCTATATGGAGTTCTCACCCGGTTAACAATTCTCTTCGCATTCTTTACAATTTTTTCAACGCAAAGATTATATCAGCAGTGCAAGGGGCGTTCGCTCAGCAACTGATTCGTTTCCGTGAAAGCAGAGAAACAACGAGCAATTAAAAGAACGTAAATTACGACGCTGTCCGCGCATGATATATCCTCACGACTGGCGCCTTTTATTTCGAGACGACTTCTGGCTATTTCGGGCGAAGCGAGAGATCTAGTTCCATCTGAAGCGAGCGAACGATGCAAAACAATCTGATAATTGTGCGAGATTATCGTAGAAAGCTCCAAACGCTCGTCGAGATAATATAGAGAGACAGTGGGATGTCCTCTTTTCGAGTTTCTAATCTGGTATACAGATTATTAATTTGTGCGTTCGCACAAATCGTGGAGATCGGCGGGGCCAGTCAAGTGAAAATATTTTTGGCACGACTCGTCGGGAGCGACGACGACGACGGTAATCCATCTTGCTGCGTGACCTCGCCTTGTTTCTCTGAACGAGGCAATCGTATCGCCAGCATTTAGCGCTCTCCGAATCTCTTGTTCACGGCGGATGAAGACGTGAAAAGTCGGACGGCGCTGAAAGTCGAACGCGAATGCCCGTCACGTCACCTTATTTACGATTTACGGTTCAAGGGATAATCGGACTGGTACTGATAAATCGGATTAGAGGCTGAGACTGATTTATCGTTACCTGTCCGATTATCTTCTTGAATCACGTTAGACGTGGAGAAATAAGACGTAATGCGGCGAACGCTTTTTTTCGTATTCGACTTTCACATCTGACGATTGAATTACGAGAAGCCATGGTATCAATGACAAAATATTACTCGCATTAGAGTGATTTTACTCCTAGTCGCGCACGCGAGAAAACGGCGATTATTTATGAAGCCGTCCGACACTCGGAGAACCGGTAGCCGCGCCTCCGTTTGCGCGGAAACTTTGATAGCGATTTACGAGCGGCACGTGCTGCAGCAGCGAGATGCACTGCGAGCTTCCCGCCTGAGCGGCCTAAGAAACGAGAGAAGGATGAGAGAAGCCTAAGAAAGCCTACGTTTAAAAATCGGGTTGTGTTATTGAAAGATTATACGGCGCTCTTCGCGAAGACATAGTGCGCGAGGAGACCGGGGGACGTTGAAGAACGAGCGCGGGACAGAGATCGTTTCTCTAACGCGGCCGCTATAACTATCACTATCCACGCAACCACGACGAGGGAAAGCGCTGTATACGTCAGTTAGACAGTGCGTTGTGTCGGGGTAAAAATGCGTGCGTTTCAGGCGCGACACGGGTAAATAAACGGCCGCTGACGTTGACAAACCAGGGGTTTCCGTCGTCGCGCACGACGTTAATGGCTAAATGGTCTTGAACGAGGCGCGCTCCATATCGAAATTAAAATTGAATTAATTTTATTTCGGAATATTTCCAGCGGCTCGTAACTGCAAAATAAGTCTGATTTCGATCAAAATCTTTATATTTACCGATGCTAATTTGTTCCTTTCTTAAAGCATATACTGCGAATTCTTTATTTACATCGCAAACAGTCATGTTCCTGGATGCTGTGCGCAAAGTTGACGCGGCAAACAAAATTCTCGCCGATCCGAGGAATTTATTAAAAGAATTGCAAGCTTGCCGGTACTCTTTTTCTTTTTTTTTTTGAAAAATTCTTTTACACGACGTAATGTTCCTACGTTCTTCGCCAATTCTATCCAAACATCCAAAACGTGCCGAAGCTCGTTACCGCGTTACCGAAAGCTCACGGCGATGAGGGAAGGCTGGAGGCAGAAAGAGATGAGAACTTGAGAACAACACCGGCAAAAGTGGCGCGAAGCTCTCGAAACGTTTAAGGCTATTCCTGGCGTTTGGCTCGAGGCAGATGGCCAGTTGCGTACCGAGAGGAATCGATCCCTAAGTTTAGGTATCGGTCGAAGTCCACGATCCGGCGTGGTTCAATGCGGAGTTTTGGGACGACGGGTTATTTAGAAAAATATCCAAAAAAACAGATTTGATTTTGAAGACGACAAGAATGAATTAAATTTTTGGAAGGACACCCCGCGCAGATTCCGTCTCGATGCAGGACCGAACTTTGCGCACCGGATCGCAGCCGCCGATGCCACGTGCCCCGCATCTGTCGCTGTCTCCCGAAAAAGAGCGAAGCGAAGCATCCACGGCGACGAGCGACAATATAAACTCAATCGATTTCCGTCGAGGGCTCTTCGCAAGGCACAACGACTCGTTTGTGCGCAAGGATAGGCTTGGCGCGAGGATGTTTAAAGATTTGCGAAAAGAAAGATCTCCACTTGGGGATCTCGATTGAATTAAAGTCTTCCTTTTCTGCCCGGCGTGTCTGGAATAACTCGGGAAGCAGATCCGCTGAAATAGAGAAAGGAAAAAAACCTCACCGATCATCGTTGCGATCCAAATGAATGGTGATCGATGCGAGTGGCGCGATCATGTCTGGGTATATTATAATAATCGAAATTTCAACGATGATGAAGACGCGCCTCGTAGTATGTACTATTAGTGGTCGTAATGACAGGGCGATTCACCGGGGAAGAGAGACGGCGAGGGGGGGTTTCGCGGGGGAATAGCTCTAAAAATAGTGTGCGACGCATTCCGGGGACGGAGGGGCAAAAAGGCTCATCCAGATGGAACGTCGGAAGGGACAGTGTCGCGATTCACTTCTGGCTGTCTTCCAAATGGCGATACTCCGAGGTCCGGCCGGTCGGCCTCATGAATGAGCCGCGGAGGAAAATGAGTTTCCTTGATCAAACCGGCGCGAATATTGCGGGATAGGCAGACTGGACGGACCCGAGCCAAGCTCCGTGTCGTTTTCGAGCGTTTTGCTCTCTCTCTCTCTCTCTCTCTCTCTCTCTCTTTCTCTCTCATCACAAAACATCCCTATCTGACCTCCGTGAATTTTCGCGACGGCGATTATTATAGAGCGTCGCGTCGACGAGCTAAATCTATACGAATAAGCGACAGAAAACGAGCAAAAATACTAACGACCAAGTTAAAATTACTTAATTTATCACGCGATCGATTTATAATTCTCTTTAAACGATGCCGTAACGTTTTATTCTTCTCAAGAAGGCAGAAACACTAATTGGCTTTAGGGGATTCTTCAGATTCTTTCGATATGAAACTACAATCTGAGTAATAAATCGCGAGTTTCACTTCGCGGAAATCGTGTACGAAGAAAGGCCGAGAATAATATCATTAAACATCGCGTTACATACAACACCCGAAGGATACAGATTGAATGCATAATTCGCTGTCATGGTATATTTACACAACGTTATAATGAGATGCATAATGTTTAAATTGCAGATGAAATTAATCCCGACGTTGTGGTGTCCGTGGGCGAGAAGCTCAATCTACGTTGCCAAAACTTCAACTTCGAGACGACGTGGTATAAAGACGACGAAGCGTTGCATAAGACGACCAGCAGGATACGCGTAAACAAGCAGCTTTTGAAGTTCAAATATGTCGAGATGGACGACACGGGCGTCTACAGCTGTAGATTGGATTCGGACGAAACCATCGAGTGGAAGAACGTGAGCGTGCGCGTCGAGAACCTGCAGAACGACGGCTTCGAGAACGAAGGCGAGGACAGGAGCGGCGCGATGAACGTGCTCAGACCGGAAGACGGGAGCAACGATCTCGAGACCGAAACCAGAAGTGAGTTGTCCCCCGATAACTCCCCACTCGCCACTCGCGAATCTCAATTAAACGTGACATTAACTGTCGTGTCGAATTGAATCATAATGTCAAGGGCGCTGTACACGACGCAATATAATCTCTTCCGCAGACTTGCCGGAGACGCGGTCGTTGCATATGGACACCGAGAAATTGGACGCGGACCTGGACGAGAAGAGCGAGCAGGATGCGGAGGACGAGCACAATCAGAAGGTCCCGGAAAGCCCGCCATCGTTCAACAAGACCGACGAGATGCACTTGACGGTGGTGAAGCCCGCCGGCAGCACGATGCGATTGAGATGCCCGAGCGTGGGCAATCCCAAGCCGAACATCACGTGGCTGAAGAACAACGAGGAACCAAGACGGGATCTTGGCGTCGTGATCCGTACCAAGTGGACCCTGAGGTTGGAAGATCTCGTTACCAAGGACAGCGGCAATTACACGTGCATCGTGTGCAATTATCTGGGCTGCATTAACTATACCTTCAAAGTCGACATTATCGGTGAGTAGAGACGCGATTCTCTTTGCTTGCTGCGCGAGTTCGGTCGTTTCGTTGTTGCAACGTGCAACAATTTTGCGCCGCGTCCGCGTCATTACGCGGACGCACGACGAGTCGTGCGCGGACTTAAGATGTTAACGAAACCGCAGAGCGTTTCCCGCATAAGCCGTACATCAATGAGGACTACCCGAAGAACGTGACTGCTCTGGTTAACAGTACCGCGACCTTCAGGTGCCCCATTGTCTCCGATCTCGAACCGTATATAGAATGGTATAAAGTCGCCGAATATCCCGGCGATCAAGAGGACTCGCCCAAAGCCAAAGGGACTCTGATCCAGGTACAGCCGCCATTTATCGCGATGATGGTGGTGGAAGGTCCTGGGTCCTGATTCTTTGTTTATCTTCATTCTTTTTGTTTAGAAAATTCATTTAATCGACGAATTTTCTTTAACAAATTCGTTTAATCGTAATACTTTGTTGCCGTGCTAACTCAATGGTGTAGGGTAAACTATCTATTCTCAAAATTTTTTCAGGTTTGGACGAAGAAGACTCTGTCCTAGTGATTAACAAACTCGATTATTTCATTTTGCAGCATATGTCTCTCTCGCTTCTCGGTTGCGGATCTTCTTATTTCTTTTTACGCTTTATTTTATTCCAATCTATTTTACATATAGAAATCAAAACATACACATACAGGACATTGACTCTGTAAGAAGGAGAATTAAACGTGATCTTTAATGGGTGCTATATTTTTTTAATGTAAATAATACATTTATCTGTTGTGGTGGTTCGGGTTGCGTACGTGTAGGCGCATGTTGCTCCGACCGCCACATCTATTTTACAATTTAGCAAACAGACTTGATCCGTCTGTCTATTTTTCTATGTTACGAGCTTTTATTTTCACACGTCTTTCCGTTTTTATAGGCGTAAAAATATTCCAGATAACTTGAACAGCTGAATTCTCTGTGTATTTCTTGTTTCATTATTGTTGGTTTAACGTTATTGGTGGTTGGGTTTCTTTTTCTCTGTAGAGACAGTAGCGCATCGACCGATCCTGACGATTCCACCACGAAATACCACAGTACTTGTCGGAAGCAACGTTAGTATGAACTGCAAGGTGTTATCCGATGCTCATCGTCATCTCGAATGGTATCATGGTTATCATACTTCTTTCGACACCGTCAACAAGACCAATCAGAGCTTACGAGTGGAGGTCAAGGTGGGCGCAGCTTGCATGCAAACTTCGCGATCTGTTTAATCGCTTTCTTTCGATCTTTGCTTTCAAATTCGAATCTTTCGAATATTGCTAACTTAATGTGGCTCTGTGCTGTCCTAACATTTATCAAAGAAGCAAATTAAAATGTGCGCTCACGTACTTATGTAAATATCGCTGTACGTTTGATCAACGCATCAAACAATTAACAGTGGCGTTTTTCGACATAGGCTGGAAACAAGGGAGCGGAAAATCCTGAAGAGCTGAATCTGTACAACGTTACCGAAAAGGACGAGGGATGGTACACGTGTATTGCCCAGAACACTTTAGGGGAAACATTTAGGTCCGCTTATCTACGTGTAGTCGAAAGTGAGTGTGTTAAAACCCAGTTTTGTTTGAAGTTTTCAAGCGTACCGCTCATAGGAACAAAGTATTTTTAAGTGGAGTACAAAAGGCATGTAAGCTACATATGTATATTGATTCTATAAAATTTATCCAGCACTGGACTCTGACGAGCAGAGAGTACCGCTAGCCGCGAAGCCGCAGATCCTAGTGAACGTTCTAGCGGGCATTCTATGCATATTCTTTGCCGTGGGTGTCGTCGTAGTGATATACATCTTCCATCGACTGAAACGCGAGAAGATGAAGAAGCTGCTCGCGATAGAAACGGCGCGAGCAGCGGTCGTTACGCAATGGACCAAGAAGGTGATCGTGGAGAAGCAGAAATTGGTGAACGCGCAGAACGCAGAAGGGGAGCTGCTGATGCCGGTGGTGAAGATCGAGAAACAAAAGTCCACCGTCATCGCCGAGGACAACACCAGCGACAACGTGTCCGAGTACGAGCTGCCACTGGACAGCGCTTGGGAATTGCCGAGGGAATATTTCACGTTTGGAAATACCTTAGGCGAAGGAGCCTTCGGTAAGGTCGTCAGGGCTGAGACGAACACCGGTAAACCCGGAATACCCAGCGTTGTAGCGGTAAAAATGTTGAAAGGTGAGCAAAGAAAAATATACGATTACGATTGCATAGAGGAGAAAAAGAAAGATGAATCTTATATTTTATACATATCTGTATTCTCGTTAACAGAGGGTCACACGGACACCGAGATGATGGATCTGGTTTCGGAGATGGAGATGATGAAGATGATCGGCAAGCACGTGAACATTATCAATTTGCTGGGTGCCTGTACTCAGAACGGTCCTCTATACGTCGTAGTGGAGTTCGCTCCTCACGGCAATCTACGAGACTTCCTTCGAGACCACAGACCCACCGCGGGATACGAACCGGCTATCGGACAAGAGCCGAAGGAACGAAGGACCCTCACGCAGAAGGATCTGGTCTCGTTCGCGTACCAAGTGGCGCGTGGGATGGAGTATCTGGCTAGTAGGAGGTGTATACACAGAGACTTGGCGGCCAGGAATGTCCTCGTCAGCGACGAATACGTGCTGAAGATCGCCGACTTCGGTCTCGCCAGGGACATTCATTGCCACGATTACTACAGAAAGACAACGGACGGACGGTTGCCGGTGAAGTGGATGGCCCCAGAGGCTCTGTTTCACCGTATTTACACCACTCAGTCCGACGTGTGAGTGTCCAAGAATAATAATTCTTTCCTCCAACAGAGAATTTTATTTAATTATTATTCGACTTAATTCTTTCGCGTTTATCTTTATCCCTTAACATTTTTTATTTCTTCCAGATGGTCGTACGGGATTCTGTTGTGGGAGATTATGACGCTGGGCGGCACGCCTTATCCGTCCGTGCCGTCGGTCGAGAAATTATTTCAGCTACTTCGATCGGGCCATCGAATGGAGAAACCGCCCTGCTGCTCGATCGAAATGTAAGGCTTGCTTTATACGCAATCTGCCTACATAACGCACTCGATATACGTTTCATTTTCAAGAGAATATACTCCTCGATTCCTTGCTTATAGATATATGCTCATGAGAGACTGTTGGAGTTATCAACCGGGCGAAAGGCCGAACTTTGAAGAACTGGTCATCGATCTCGACAGAATATTAACGATAACAGCGAACGAGGTGAGTCACGATATCCGCATGTCGATAAATAAAGCAGGATTTTTGTAGCAGCAGTCTTGATCTTAACATGCTTCTTCGACATTAGGAATATCTGGATCTCGGCCTGCCCCAGTTGGACACGCCTCCGTCCAGTCAAGAGTCCAGCGAGACGGAAGAGGAAGGCGAAGAGAAATTTCCATATCTGCTGTGAGTCGTGTACTCGTTGCGAGGAATATCACTTAGATCTCGCGTAGACGATGAGGTAACCGAGATAACTCCAGCCGACTCGCGAGCGTAATAAATTATCGGCAAGAGCGAGCGGAGTGAAAATACGATAAATAACAAAGAGATGAGGAGTCTGAGCGTAAGAGATCATACGCGAAGGATAACCGACTGAAACAAGCGAACACGCCAAATAAAATAAATCAGTATTGACCTGTGTAGCGCGTAGAATTAATAAGAGTGCGTTATTCATGAAGCGGTAGCGTATGTCGGTGTTATTTTCGTATCGACGAAACCTAACAACCCTATGTCGCTATTGTTTATCGCGAATTTTGACATACGCCAGATTTAGGATCAACGCGAAGGAACGAGCGACGAGCGGAAACTGAAAGGACATTATCTTTTGCCGCGCCCTTGAAAACAAAAAGCGAATTTGTATATCGCTTATACAGACCTTATACGTAGATGTAATAATTGTGCCATGAATCAGTGCCTTGCAAAGGTATCGAACGACAAACGAAGAGATGTTATCGTGACGGAGATATTCGCCCATATGCTGGATCGCGTAGATAATACGAACGGATATCAGACGAGAGAACATGATAATGTGTAACTAGTCAACTGGAAATTGTATGTTTTTCTGTATTATAGTAGCTATAGTAGACTTAGTGTTTTTACGCGGCTAGCATTAGCGGATGGCGATCGTAGATTTTCTATAGCAGGCAGCAAGTTTTGATGTAGTGTTTTGTAAAAAAAAAAGGCAAAGACGGTTCAGACACGTAAAAGAAGCACGTAAATCGTGAAAAGAAGCGAGCATCGTTTCGAGAAGAAAATCCAAAGTGTATCGCTATAAGTTTTGTAGCTGCATTAGTATCGATCGCGATACTAATACATACATATATGTGTATAAACGGGAGGAGAAAGGCGCTTAGAGATAGATAATTTATTTCTCGTATATCAGTGTCCTTCAAGTATATATACGCGTCTTCAGGATCTTTCTTTTTTTACGTAATTTTAAGTTACATCGTTCGAGCGACCCTTTTTGTAAAAAGTGACAATAACGGACTTACGCATTAGAGGGTAGTTTTATAATTCGTGACTTGTACATATGAGAGTTTATTTAATAATTATTTGTTATCTGAAAGTAGAGTAAAGACGGGTAAATTAGCGTTTACCTGGCGGTCACCTGAGGTACATAGATTTTATGTATAAACTGTGTAAAGGAATCGTCATCACAATATAAATCTTATCTCAATTTTTATCAAAATAAAATAATATTTCGCACCTTTATTACATCCCGAAGTAAATGATATAAAACAATAAAAAAAAATTTTTTTAACTCACCAACTCGATGCGCAACGGACGGAGTTATGCAGCCACGTAGCTACGATGATACACTGTAACATACAAACAAGATTCAAATTTAAAAAATATTTAGCAATAATTATTTACCGAAAAAAATCTTTACAAAAATAAAATTTTAGATAATTTCTCTGTCTTTAATTACTTTTAACTTATCAAAATAAAACAATCTGAATAAAGAGAAACGAATTATTAATTTTATGTCCCAGACAGCACACGATATCCTATGAATGTCCATCTTATGTTCGGAATGCCTATAAACGTTATATGGATATACATATATAGGATATTGGTGCTATTGGGGGTAGCTAAGAGATGATACCCCAAGGTTGCTCCGTCGGTGCCCGATGTCCCTCTCGGACCTCCTCCTCTCAGGACGTCAGGTCTCTCCTCCTCCTCCTCCTTCTCCTCACCGCACAGGACACTCGCGAGAAACACTCGCGGATAATAAACTGCAATCGCGCGCGGACTAATTTCAGTAAAAGTCTTTCTCGCGCGATACTGTACGGCACTCCCGTTTGAAAAAGTCCTTTAGTCCGATTACTTGAACGGCACTCCCGAAGCAAACGCGACGAACCGGCTGCGGTTCGTTTATTCAATTAAATCGGCGGACGGAGGGTACGTTAGCTTCCCCGTCTTTAGATTTTTACCCAAGCAGAACAAGAGTTTTGCTTGGGCAAAATTCTCGTATTGGGTACTGAGCCTTCCCACCTCGCCAAGGTCGTACCCGTGGGAAGGAAGTACTTTACTGTGTAATATATATTAAAGCACGTATTAGAAAATCAAGTTATCGATATATATAAATATGGATGAACAGGCTACAAAAAATTAGAATAGGAAATTGCAACATTATTAATAATTGTCTTCTTTTTCATTAAATAAATTAATAAAACAATAATTAAAATAATAATAAAAATCGCCCCAAGTCGTTCTGCGTTCGATCACCGCGTCACTTTAATGGCGACGAAATGTTCTAAGATGTCGGCAACTTGCCGCGATATACTACACAAATCGAGCGGACGATTGATAAAGACACGCAGACGCGCCGTTGATTAACCAAAGATACGCTATTGAAATTAAATATATAGCATGCGCAGTACGGTATCGAACTCGTCAATCTCGCGAAAGCGAAACTGCGTTATTAATTTGCGCGACGAAGAATCGTGACTGCCGAGCGCCAATTTACGCGACGCGAGATCCACGAGAATATGACGCATATTCGCGAAACGGGTAATGTATCGCGGCGTTCCGTTATTCGAATCACTCGATACGACAGAGTATCACTCAGCCCTTATTTTCCCGGAGAGAATCGGAGATAAATCACATCGGAAACAATTCCGGCACTGCGTTCAAAGCGCGACACGCGATAAATAAAATGCTGCATTCGAATCTATAAATATGGCGAGACGAGCACCACGATTATCGCCGGCGAATATCACGGCGAAAGTCATACAATCGTTCGCAATTGCCGTACGTACCTTCGCCCGTCGCCGACTTCGCCTCGCCGTCTCCGCCTCCGGTATCTCCGTCTCGAGCGAGCGATTCGCGCGATACGTTAATTCCGACAAACACTTTTAACACACTCGGAAATTATTGAACGCGTATATACGGCACGTACTCGCGTAAGCGATTACTCCCGCGGCCCGCGAAACGAGGAGCAGGAGTGCCAATCGCGGAAACACTAAGCGCGTTCCGAATAACACACACACACACAGCACCAATAGCACGACAGAGAGAAACCTGAGAGAGCGGCCGAACACGTGATTGGCCGGATTCGGGGGCTCGACTCGCGAGCCAATCGCGTTCGACCTCTCGCCCGACTGTGCGGCGGCGGCGACGTATGAACGTTGAGAGTGCGAACAGCCTCTATTTTGCAGACAATTAATAACGTTAAATTTATCGTTTGTAAAAGATTTTTCGCGATCGTTCTCGCAACGCGGTGATCGCGCATACTATAATAAAAGACGATAAACAGTCGCCGCCAAGGTAACTTAAAAATTCTAAAACGTTCTCTGTTGCTTGTTCCCCAAATATTATTCGTTTTGCTGAAAAAATTAATTTTCTATGAACGAGCCTGTTGCTTCACATTTCATGAAAAATGTAATAATAAAGTATTTCGTAGACATTGGGTTGAGAAAAATTTTTTCATTAAAATTAGATATTAATTATATATCTACATTTAAATATCTAATTTTGTTATCTTGTTATTTTATACTTTAGATGTATTTAAAAAATTTTTTTGGGTGTATTAAAACAATTTTATATACAACAGATTTTTTTTAATATAACAGTTTTTCATGCTGGCCCGTGCACTTGGCGACTTTTTAAATGTTTTTTTTTTTTTAAGATTTAGTTCGATCCAACTCTTGTTCGTAAACTATACTTAATGGTGAAAGCACATATATGTCCTTTCCTTCAAATTAGGCAAAGATAGACATATTATTTTTAACTATTAGTTTATCAACAAGTTTTGCTTGGGAACAATCGGTCCTTAATTTTTTAATGCTTAAAAAACACGCGGCAATGTCCACTTTCGCAGGTTCTTCTCTGGAAACATCTTCGTTACGTGCCTTTTCCATGGTGGATGGTGGAACGAAATCGCGCGGCATCTGTCCAGTGTCCACAACAGTCCAACACGTCCACGTCACTGTCAGTCGGCGTGGTTTCGGCACATCGTACGGTTTTCCTGAGACGTGACTCGCGAACGGCGGCTCGCTCGTAACCTCGTGGCGGTCGATGAACGAAACGTTCACGCAGATGACAAGCTACCTGGACATTTCCTAGCGTAAAACGAGGTATCCTTTCGCGATCTCGCCGAGCGTGGCAACGTGGGCGAGCGCGAGAGCGTTCGCCGACACGTCCCGGAGCCCACGATTAACGTACGTTGTTTCCTTTTTTCTCGATACAGCGTAACGAAGATGCATTGGACGCTGTGCGTGCTGATAATCGGGTCGTTCGGATGCAAATACATCCTCGTCCAGGCGCAACGAGTTCCGCCCGGCGTACCGCCTCAGCATTATCAGGCAGGTAACTCGCGCTTTTCCCAACGACGTTGCTCAACATATGGTTCAACGTGGTCGCTTCCCGGCGTATGACGTGGAAGTCAATTCGAAGCGAAACCGGTATAATTCCGTCAAGTTCGATTACCGACGTTGTGGATACTCTAAGAAAAATCGTTCGGTCACGTTTTATTTACCGGCGAGTAAGCGTCAAGTTTGTTATTGTCGGGTTTTTGACATCTAAATGTATAGCAGAATTATACTGGTATAAATCCTCGCGTTCAAGTATTCAACATTGTTTATAAACAGCTGTCGTTAACGATACTCCGATGTAAGTTATTTTATAACTGCCTACTTGTCTGTTTTAGCAACAAATGCCGCAACATGCGCAGCAACGTGCCGCAGCAACAGGTAAATTTGCTTGATTACATCTCAGTCACGTGATTATCTTTGATACCGCTACATCTTATCTTCGCTGTTGGCTTTTTTTTCTTTAGTATATGTTTAAGTTAAGAACGAGTTCCAATTTATTAATGTCTGGCATAATAAAACTTTGCCCAAGTTATCAAGTACCAGCGCAGCAACAGGTTCCCCTTCAGCAAGCATCGATGCAGCAAGTACCTATGCAACAGCAGGTACCTGTGCAACAGCAAGTACCCATGCAACAGCAAGTACCCATGCAACAACAAATTCCTGGTCAGCCTCAATTCAACAACCACATGGGCATGGTCATGGGCAACCTCAGTTACTTAATACCGCCAACATAGCTCATGAGAAAGAGTAGGTATCATCTGGATACGGGTTTACGTAAAAATTCAATTTATTTAGCTTCTTTTATTATTTTTTTTTTTTATCTTTATTGCAATTAAGCCAAAGATAAGGCACCAACAATTCGTTGCTATAAAGCCTTTTAATATACAAATGACAATATATTTCTTTTTTTCTACCAGACACATCGCCGAGCACGCTGACGTTCCAATAGATACCAGCAAGATGACAGATCAGGAACTGCAGTTTCACTATTTCAAGATGCACGATGCAGATAATAACAATAAGTTGGACGGTTGTGAGTTGATCAAGTCGCTTATACATTGGCATGGTACGTACGAACTAAATCCATCAGAATCTCTCTTTTTACTGTATCTTTCCTTGCCCAACTGAATTTGTAAGTATTTCCATTGTATCCGTAGAACAAGGTAGCCCGGATTCTCGTACGCAGGGCGATAAATTGTTCAAGGATGAAGAATTAGTGCAATTGATAGATCCGATACTTAGCATGGACGACAGTAATAACGACGGCTATATCGATTACCCAGAATTTATCCGAGCCCAACAAAACGCCGCAGCTAATACGCGTACATAGTGGTGAATCGAAATTTAATATGAACTTTTAAAAGAGATTGTGCAAAGTCGAAGGAACATGGAGGGAATGTTGGATTTTCGTTATGGATGTTTTCATGATGCATTATTGACACGTCATTTATCCTATGTACATGATGAAGCAGAATCAGTACTTGTGGTAATTCATCCTTTATCAACTTAATTATTGAGTTATAAGCAAGAAAACTAAGAAAACAGTTGAATATAAAAGAGAGGAAACTTTTTTATATATTTTTATACACATTGTCTATGTGTTATACACATATAGATAATACATAATTTGAAAAATTGTATACTTGAACAAAATATTGTATAACTAAAAAAATGATTGAGGAGTATTCCTCTTGATTATTGCTTGATTATGCTCGACGAGATTAATTTTACAATGAAAGCGTGTGCTGCGTATTATGGTGTAAGATGATCACAATGTTCTATTGTTACTAAACAAGTTTTTTGATATATTAGAAGACTATTTTTAAACGCGAATATCTTCTAGAATATCTCGGACTTTGTTAATAATAAAATGGTCATTTATCAGTTTTTTATTATTTTATTGTTTTTAATTTTTTTATTGAAATTGCATAAATTTATAAAATAATATTTATGTTAAGATAAATGTTTCATTTTCTAGTGAATATTTCTGAGTAAGATAAGGCATAAAAGATTTTTCATGTAATAATAATGTATATACATACCTTTATATCTAACTCTATCATATGTATCAATTGAAATTTTGTTCATAATTAACTATATTACAATTCAAAACACTTTTGCAAGGTTTTATCGCAAAAGATATTTAAAATAATAAGAATAATTATAACGTGTATAGAGAAAAATCAGTAATAATATAACAATAATTCATAAATTTCTTGCTTTTTGCATTTTTATATCAAAATGCTGTCAATAATCACAAAAACACTTGCAATTTTATGTAAAGCGAATAAGCATAGCTAACAAAGTTTCAGTTTTAGAGAATGACATAATTCGTTTAAAGAGATTGTAATCATTTAAATATAACCTGATACGAAAATATGATAAATACATTAAAATGACTAGATTGCGGTTAAATTTATATAAGCAATTCGTATTTACTTATAAATACATTCCGTTAACTAAATAATCGGCATCGTGCGCAAAAGGTCCATGCCCGCATCGTCCACGCCGTTTTACTACTCGCAATCGGCAAACAATTAAAGCAGCCATGATCGCGGTCGCGATAAGTCCCAATGATAACGACACTACGGCACCTTTGGGCTTTAAAACGTCATTTTCGATTATTTGAAGATGTTCCGCAATAACGTCAGTTCTCTCATGTGCCTTTGCACGCTCTTCAGTTACAATCACAGTTTTATGATCTGAAAGAAACCGTGTAAACCGTGTTATAATAAAAATAATTATAATAATTAAATAAATGCATTGTAAAAGATGTTAAAAAAAGATTTAAAACCTTAAGAATGTATAAAAATTACTAAGAAGGATGATTAAAAAACATAGTTATATCATTTGCATGGATCCACACTTATACGCACATCAACAAAAATTAATTTCTATAATTTACTTATAAATAAAAGATACTAAGACACGATTATCGAAAATAGAATAGTATACATTTTTTCCTTCTTTAATATTATAGTAAGTTTATAACTACATTTACCTTTCGCTTCTTTTACATGATTATGTTTAACAACAATCTCACTTGCTGATAAAGTTGGTTTTTCAGTGATTTGTTTGCTCGTCTTTACATGTGTTGTCACATATTTATTGGCTTTTTCTTCCTTCTGTACAGGTTTCTTATTCTCATTTGTTAATTCATTTTTATGTTCCTCCGAAGTCTATTAACGAAATTATTATTTACCAAATTTTTCAAGGTTCTGTAATAACTCCAATTGCCGAAAGACGTACTTACATCACAAGCGGGCGTCGTCGTAATTATTGCAAGATTTCCCACATCATTGGCCTGCTTATGTTGAGAGTTCGGTGCAACAGATGGTGAAAATTGCACGGGATTTTCTTGCCAAACTGCTTTGTTTGACAATGGAAAATGTGGAGAATATGGATGTTTGGAATCCATATACGGTCCCCTAACATAATATTACAAAACACAAATTAGAGTCTAATTCGTTAGTTTAATGTAATAATTACAAGGACAATATTTTGAATTACCTATCCGCTTCATTGTTTCCTATGACGCTCGGACCTTTGTGATTAAATATATGTGGTTGTTCTGGAAACATATTCACATTCCATATGATGCAATCCAATGACGATTATGTATGGCAAAAGAATTTATATTTTACATACGTTCATAAGGATTCATATGCTGTTCACGAATAGTATTAGCAGGGACATAGGGATCCTTATTTGGCTCATATAGAGGCGGATAATTCCATTCGGGCGGATGGTATCCCGATGATCCGTAATTCGTATGCATTTGCGGCACCTCTACCGGTTGGTCGGGATATATCATATTTTGCGGCTGTGACATTTGATGGCCAGATTCGATATATCCCAAGCTTTAGGATTAATCTCCGGCCTGGGATAGAACGGGGGAAGAGGCTTACGCTGATCGATCACTTGCTGATACCGGAGGATATCGGCGGGCGGACGTGGCGCCTGTATTATTGGAGGAACCGTCGGTTTCTCCGTGGGACATACGAGATCTGCTGCTTCGTCGGAGCCGTCCGCACATTGCGGGATACCGTCGCAAACATTATAAATGGCTATGCAATCTCCGGACGAACGACACTCGTACTGATTTCTGGAGCAAGCTATTATTAACGACAAAAGATTTATATTAATATCGATCTGTAAATTCTTCAATTATTTATAACACTCAGACACTTCTAACGTTTAGAATAACATCATACCTGGTTTTACCGGTGCTGACGTAGTTAGTATCACTTTTGCTATTTGCGTGACTACAGATTTGACAGGAGTCTCCGTGAATCCGTAATCCGACGTGATCTCGTTATTTTTCCTGAGGCACGAGGACATTTAATTAGTCGCAAAATCGATAAAGGAAATAAGGAATCATAGGTAAGTACCTGAGAGATTTTAACTCGTGCTCCTGCTGAGATATCCTCATTTCCTCTTCCACTTGTACATTCTGTATAGGATAACTGGTGCGCACCGCACTGGTATAATTGGCGTGTCTCGTAAACTTGCACTTGAAGTCGTGCAGCGGGCCACACTGGAAAAGGTAACAGCTGCTCGGTTTCTGTAAGAGACGACAATCGAGATGAAACATTGATCCTGTAACGTGGTAACACTTTATCTTGTATCACTTATACAAGATGATTCTGAATGATCTTACAAAATTAAACAGGAAGGGAGAAAGTG
>JASTWP010003259.1:0-27211 GCA_030770255.1 Temnothorax ravouxi
CAAACCTTAAGGGGGTATCCTGGAGTAGCGGCTTCAAAAAATCGATTTTTTTTGTTGCTTAAATCGATAGTATTCTATCTCTAGAATACGCTCCCTAAGTCCTAAGCATGAATTTAGATTTTAGCGGGCTGAAATGAGCTCGATCGGTGCGCATGCTCGAGCGCTCCGAGGAGCAGATGCTGGGGGGGGGGGGGGGGGGAGCTCTCAACGGTCTTTGAAAAGGCTCGTTGCCTGCTGGCGAAGAAGTTGAGGGGATACTATATGGAGCAGGGATAGCAGATTGACCAAAAAGTATAGGTAAATCAACAATAATAAGCTTTTATCAACCTTTGTTCGAAAACTTTAAACTCGTTTTTCTCAAAACCATGTTTTTGAAATTTGCGTACACGATAACTCAAAATATTCTTGATGGATCGAGTTCTTTTTTTTTTTTTAATTAAAGGTAATTGAATTGCCTTGAACTTATACCTATAATATGTACTAAAAATGTTGTTTAAAAAAAGTTATAAACAAAAAAAGTGCAAAATTCATGCAAAAAACAAAATTTTTTTTCAAACCACCATTTTTAAAGTTCTTTATGATAAAAAAATCTTTTTTTAGGTATAACTAGAAACTACACTCATAAACTTTACAAAAATCTTTGGTTTTTTAATTTCAGATCGTTCTACGGGATGTCTAGCATGTGTGTACGCAGTTGAGGAAGAATTTTCAAAACCACCTTCGTATTTAATTGCATAACTTTTGTGTACTTACATATATTTATTCCAAAAAATTAATTTGAACACTTCAATATGTACACAATAAATGGTGTTAGTTTTAAAAATATATATTAAATAGTTTTAAAAAAAAAAATCCAGAAAAAGCGCTTGTTTTTGGCGTTCTACTCCAGGATACCCCCTTAAAACATATATAGGAAGCTTTCCAGCAAGTGACAAGTCGACACAAGTGTCGTTTTGTCTTTGTTACTCATTCCTAAAAAAGAAAGATAAAACAACGTTTGTGTCGACTTGTGTCATTTGCTGGAAAGCTGCCATAAATGGAAGGGAAATTGAGCGTCGTGACTCCGAGATCAAGCACAGTGCATTCGTATACATCCGTATATATCTCGGGACGCATCCGCGCGCGCTCGGGATAGGTCGCGGCATCGCTCCACGGGGGTCAACCAAGGTAGCAGTACTGGCGCGGCTCTTTGCCGGCCCTTTGACAATTTATTCTCAGGTAAAATTTTTATAATTTCTCAGAGACTTGTTTCTTTAAGCAATGAATTTATAGGACAAATTTCTGTCTAATTGAGGAATCGGGAATGATGTCGAGAAGTTTATCCGCCGTGGCACGTAATTTTAGGGCAGTTATTTTACTGATTACGTATAGAAACATCAAAATACGGTTGAGAATTCATTCATATGAGACGTCGCAGATTGAAGATCTGATTTCATTTGTATCGAAGAGGATTTCGAGCAAAAAATGGATTTTGAATTGTAGTGTAAATATTAAATTCACTAATTAATGCTTATTCTTTGTAAAAATTATATTTTTTAATTATATTCTAAAAATTATATTTCTTACATTTTTTTGGAAATTTTATTGTTATTTTAATTTTCTGTTATGTGGGGGGCTTCGCCCCTGGACCCACTAGGGGCTTCGCCCTAGACCCCACCAGGGGCTTTGCCCTATGGACACCACTAGGGGCTTCGCCCCTAGGAACCTCATCAGGAGGCTTTGCCCCTGAACCCCAGCCAGGCGCTTTACTCCTGGACCCTACCAAGGCTTCGCCATGGACCCCATCACTCTCTTTTTCTCTTTCTATTTAACTACACGCGCGTACAAACTGTACGAATGGAATATCAAACGCATACACTCTACAGGCATTCAAAAGTCGAACATTTCCGTAAAGAGGTAGTTGTGAAAAATATCGTGTGCACCTCGGGGCGAAAGCTTTTTCAGACTCGTGTGATTTGCCGCCCGAGCCGAAGGCTCGGGCGGCAAACTTCACACTCGTCTGAAAAACGCTACTTTCGCCCCTTGGTGCACAATATACTATTGTCTCGTTATTAGAAATCCTTTCTGAGGGTGTGATGTGTCTTGAGTCGATATGTATTGCGTTGTCGATATGTATTAATTACTATCACTTTTCCGCGCGAGAGTGGTTGGTTCATTAACCCCTTCGTTGGCATTGACGCAATAGTGCGTCAAATTAATCCGTGCCCTGTGTGGCATTGACGCAAAAGTGCGTCAACCTTTTTTTCCTATTTAACTTGCTCCGATTTGGCATCCAAGTCTTATACGGGGGTTTTTGGGATCGCTGATTACGAATCTGAATTTAAAATTTGCAAATTCAAAATGGCGGATCCAAAATGGCGGATGAAAATGCAAAAAATTATTTGATTGGGATGAAATTTGCCACTCGGGGGTTTTTGGGGTTGCTAATTACAAATCTAAATTTAAAATTTGCAAATTCAAAATGGCGGATCCAAAATGGCGGATAAAAATGTGCAAAAAATTACTTGATTGAGATGAAATTTGCCACTCGGGGGGTTTTTGGGGTCGCTGATTACAAATCTCAATTCAAAATTTGCAAATTCAAAATGGCGGATCCAAAATAGCGGATAAAAATGCAAAAAATTACTTGATTGGGATAAAATTTGCCACTCGGGGGTTTTTGGTTCTGATAACAAAAAATAAAACAAAAAAATTAAAAAAAAGTGTTTAAATCTTACCGTTGCAGCCTCCTTGTGGCACACTCCGGGGTCGTAAATAAATTCACCAGCTAACGCAGGGGGTTACAAAAAGTAATGTTACTAATTTTTCAAAATCAATAGACACTTACTAGTGTGAGAAATATTTTTACCTCATGTAGACTGCTATTGGATCCTCAAACTGAATTTGCAAATTTTGTGTTCAGACTCATAATCAGGGACCTAAACAACCTATGAGTACCGAGTTTTATCTAAATCAATCTGTATTATTTGTATTATTATTTGCCATATTGGTTCGTCATTTTGAATTTCTGAATTTTGAGTTCAGATTCGTAATCAGCAACCTAAATAACCCATAAGTACCAAGATTTATCCAAATCAAGCCGTTTTTTGTATTTTTGTCCGCCATATTGGATCCACCATTTTGAATTTCTGAATTTTGAGTTCAGATTCGTAATCAGCAACCTAAATAACTCATAAGTACCAAGATTTATCTAAATCAAGCCGTTTTTTGTATTTTCGTCTGCCATATTAGATCCGCCATTTTGAATTTTTGAATTTAAGTCCAGATTCGTAATCAGCGCCCTCAAAAACCCCAGGGTACAAATCAAGATAAAAAATTTTGGGGTTAAGATGTCGGCGAGTTCGATAAATAAAGAAATAAAAAAAAACAAAAAAATAAAGAAAAATAAGTCAATAAATAAATAAACAAATAAATATAAATATAAATAAAAACAAAATATTAAGGATGGTAAAAATAAAAAAAGGATGGCGGTGGAAAAAAATTAAAAAAAAAAGGAAGAAGAGATAGTGATGAAAAAGGGAGAGCGGAAGAAGAAAAAGCCAAGGAGGTATAGCGGGATAAGAAATGGAGGAAAAGAATGTGAAGAGTGAGGTGGAAAAAAGAAAGATGGGAACGAAGGATGAATATGTAATAGATTATCTTTCGATAAATAAAGGAAAAAATAAGAAAAATTAGTAACAAAGAACGAGTATGTGATAGATTATCTTTCAGTAAATAAAGTAAAAAATAAAGAAAATTAGAGGTGGTGGTGGAAATATTGAAAAAATGAAAGAAGATAATTAGTGAAGAAACAGGAAGAATGGGAGAAGTAAAAGCAGAGGGGATAACGAATGTGAAATGTAAGGAAAAAAAAAAGAAAAATGAGAGCCGAGGAAGCGAAGTGTGATAAGTCTTATGCGAGAAGTAAAAAGAAAAAAAAATATGAGAGAGACAGATATGTAAAGTGAGCGGAGAGAAAAAAAAACGAGAGGTGGCGAATGGACATGGTACAGTGGATGAGAAAGGGAATACATTTTAACGAAGAGAAATGGTGACGTGGGACGAGTGTTTTAAGGTGAATGGAACGAAAAAAGTTTGGACGTAAAAGCGCGCGCGTTAGCGCGCGTGTGTGCTAGTCCTATATAAAAAAATCCATGTGTACGCGAGAAGTGAGCGTTTCCAGTCGAATGTCTCGCACGTAGTGTTGACGCTTTTCCGCGTGCGTGATTGGCCGGTCGAAGCCGGGCGATCGCGAGTGCGACATCGCGGCGAGCTTCGTGCGTGTGTGTCGTGTGATGTGATCGACGTGACAGCTCGTGTGTGTGTCGTGTCGCGAGGTTAGTGGGGTTAACTTTTATTTTTCGTATAATCAAGGCGTCGCAAAGCGAAAGAAGATGAATAAGAAAGAAAGCGGAGGAAGAACAGGTAATAAGTCTTAAAATAATATATTATAATATAAATTTGTATTATATATTGTGCGTAACTCGTCGATGATGATGAAGACGGTGATAATGAACGTGTCAATAATATTTTTTTAATTCTTTGTGATTAAGGTAATAAAGTCATAATAAAGTTAAAGAAGACGAATAAAAAAGGAAAAAGACGAGGAAGAGGAGACTCGAGAGAAAGAAGAGAGAGAGAGAGACAGAGAAATGGAAAAAAAAGAAAAGAGACAGATAGATAGAGAGAGGGAGGTAAGCTTTAAAGAAAACATTTAAATTTATATTGTGCATAATTTTTCGAACGATGAAAACGACTATAGTGCGTTCGTCATAATTCCTTTATTCTTTGTGAGGAAGACGAACATGAGAGGATAAAGGATCGAGAGGAAGTAGAAGATGAAGAAACGAGGAGAGAGGGGAGAAGAGAGAGAGAGAGAGAGAGAGAGAGAGAGAGAGAAAGAGAGAGAGAGAGAGAGAAGTAAGTCTCATAATAATATTAATATATTATATATATTAGGTAGTCTAATACTGTATACAATTTAATACATAGGATGATGCAAGATCTCTGTGACAAACTCTGAAGAAAGATAAATCTCGTAAAAAGGACCATATTCTGTGAAGAAATCTATGTTTTCTGACGTATTATTTGGGAGCTACACGGTGGCACAGACAAGTCTTAGGTGACATGTATTACAATTGTAAAATAAATTATTTATTTATTATTTTAAGTATATTTACAGATAGTTTATAGAAGATGTTTAAAGTGTCTATCCTGAATTTAATTGCATTTTGCGTTACAGAATACAATTAAGTGAGGCAGACACTTTAAAAACATCTTCCGTAAACTGTTTGTAAGTGTACTTGAAATAATAAATAAATAATTTATTTTATATAATTGTGATACATGTCATCTAAGACCTTGTCTGTGCGGTTGTGTGACTCCTAAACGACACGTCAGAGAATATAGGTTATTTCACTGACAAAAGTTGTAGGATATCAAGGAAATCAAATAATGGTAAAACCAATTTTCAAAAAATCGTCATATAAAGGTCATCGTTATTTTTTAAAACAGAATTGTATGATTTTTTTATATATGATTCTTCTAATTATTCTACATATAAAGGTATTAAAGGTGGAGTTATCAAAAAATAGTTTATGAAATATTTCATATTTTATTCTGGTACTTTTTGACATAAAATATAAAATATCTCGTAAATTATTCATTTTTTGGTAAATGTACCTTAACACTTTTATGTACAGAATAATAATAAGCTGAATCAATTGGTGCGAAGAAAACATATTGTTACTTTACAAAAAAGATAATTATTGTAGTTTATATAAAGCAATTAAACTTTTTATTATACAGTTACATCGAGTAATTTTGGAAACAGAGAGAGAAAGAAGGGAATAGAAAACATCGTGCTTCCTTAGAAGATTGAAATGAGAAAGTGATCTGTAGCGCAATTCGGATTGTAGGCAAGTTAAAATATTAATTGATTCAAGTCCATTATATTGTGATAGATATTGATCAGATTTTATATCTTAGTGTATGGAAATATTAATTATTCATGAAAGCAATAACAACAAAATAAATGTTGGTAAATCTTATATTCGTATTCAGCAATCTCTAACATTTAAAAAAATAATTAAATTAATATGTTCTTTCTCACACACAAAGAAGATTAGACTCTAAAAGAATTAATTAATATTTAATCTAAATATATCATAATAAAAATTATAATTGCAAAGTTTTCGGAAGTGGTGGACAAACCAGTTTATATTTTTAATGCAAACTACCTCGAATTTTTATATTTCATTCATTGTCAGTCATCAGAGGATTTTTTCTGCAGATATTTGAAGGCTGGCGGATAATGGATTTTCTCGTGATTGAGCGCATACACGATTCTCTCGATTTAGATACTAACTTTTTGAACTCTGTTACATTGAGATTTTACTTTGGACTATGGCGAACTCTTTAGTAATGAAGTTTTTAACAAGGTAAGATTATGCAATATAATTATAATTAAATTATTGTTTGGGAATATTATATATAACATTAACATAATTATTTTTTAAGGTAATTATGAAGGAGAGAGACTTCCTTACCGATTTGGCTGAAACTTTACAATTTTGTTTATTTTGGTGCGTAAAACATAAATCTGTAAGTTAAAACTGTCGCTCTCAATTTTTTAGGAAAAGCATTATTAAATACTGAAATTGATTGTTGCATGGTTAGGATGTCTGTTATATTCACACGATTATCCGCAGTGACGTAAGAGTGGAATTACAGTAATAGTGCTGTATAACAGCAACTTCTCATAATAGTCTGGTGCCTTACTTTAATTGTGTGCTATTATTTGACTTTGTATTTATATAGACTCTTAATCTACCAATTATTTTCTGCTATAAAAAAAGCAGAAAATAATTGGTACATTGAAAAGTCTATATAAATACAAAGTATAATAAATACAAAGTCAAATAATAGCACATAATTAAAGTAAAGCGCCAGTCTATTATAGGGCAGGTTGCTGTTATACTATATTATTACTATAACTTCATGCACTTTTACGTCACTACGCATGATCATGTGCATCTACATTATGTTAGTATGACAGACATTCTAACCACACAGCTATCAATTTTAGTACTTAATAACTTTTTTCCTAATTGAAAGCGACAATTTTAACTTACAGATTTATGTTTTACTAAAATACATAAAATTGTGAAGTTTTAGCCAAATCAGTGAGGAAGCCCTTCTCCTTCATAATTACTTTTTTTAAATCACATTTAACTGCAATAATTAAATTATTATATTTAACAAATTAATAATTTTTAAAATATAAATAATTTACCTGACCATTTATTTATTATTGAAAAAATTAATAATTATTTTCCACTAATTATTAATTTTCAAATAAATAGTAATTCATTTTTGATAAATTATTAATTATTTGAATAATAAAAAATTTATTTTTATTAATTACAAATTTGCAAAAGAAATTAATTCATTTTCCCCTAAATACTAACTTTCACGAACTAGAAATTTTTTTCTGACAAATTACCAATTTTCTTAAGTAATCTATAATTCACTTTTACCTAAATATTATTAATTTTTATGTAAATAGTAAAGAGGAAGAGGGAGAGGAAAAGGGGAGAGAGAGAGAAACTTTATCTTAAACAAGACTGTGTAAAGAGATGTGCAATGTTTGCCTTATTTTAGATATACCGATGAATTTAATGTTCGAGAAGATCTGATGGGACTAGCTATTGGTGCTCATGGTGCAAATTTTCAATAAGCGTGAAAAGTTGATGGCATTACAAATATGGAGTTAGAAGAAAATTCATGCACATTTAAGATATATAGAGAGGTTGTGACCGGAATGGTGACTATCACTTTATTTATCTATCTCACGTTGCCACTTACTCTGGCTGAGAACGGTCGCCACTGTGTTTTCTATCCTGGCTAAACACAGAAAAGCCTCGTGTGCCTCGTGTCCTCGTCCTTCCTTCCGTGTTCAAGATGGCTGCCGTATTGCGCATCAACAGGAATGAACTTGTCGTGCCACGCCCTTGTAACGGTTTTTTAGATTTAGGAAAGGAACTCGTTATGGGATCACAGATTTCACTCAATCGGTTATTATAAACAAATAACAATTTATTCTCGGTTTCCCGGATTTACAAACAATTCATTCGCCCGGAAATATATTTTATTCCACGCACGATGTGTTTGCTACGTCGAGCGCATTAAAGCAAGGTGTGTAACGGGTATTGCGTAATCCCGGATAATACACGCTCAGTTGTTAGTCGCACGTTATAACGTAAACGGCCACGGGATGAGTCCGCGTCTTCCGATTTATTTTATTCGCGTTAAACTACGTACGTCTATACGCTTCGAAAGCTCACGACGGACTGTCCTGGAGGAACGGTTCTATCTCTCCCACTTTTACTCTCACGCATGCGCATTGCGTCCATTTCTTCCTTGCTGAGTCGCTGGCTCGCGCGGCTCGCTATCTGCACTTTAGGTGTAAGTAGTGTAGCTTCGTCTACACTTCTTGCTTTGGTATAAGCTATAGGCGCTGACTCATCTCGTTTAACCGGTGGGAAGTGCAGCTGCGCGATTCGTTCGCGGAGCTGCACTCAGCGTATTGCACGCAAAGTGCCGAAAGTGTCATCAGGTTTGCACCGGATGACACTTTAAAGTGTCAAAAAGAGATAGAGGTGATTCCTTGATCGCAGGTAAGTATCATCGTTTGTTTCTTAATTATTATTAATCATTTCTCTTTTATTTTCAGGTTCATCGTGGGATCTTCTGGAATCAACTCTTTCCCGGTTCTCGTAGCTGTTCTACGAAAGTGTAAGTATCAAATTAACGTTATATAAACGCTCGCATAATAATAATAAACTTTCTGCTTTTTTCGACAGGTATCGCTTTAAAATAACATAATACGTCATCCTTGTGACGGGCGTGTCGTTATCAGACAAAAAGTGTAAAAAGTGTAGATGGGTGTAATTATCCCTAATCACGCTACAAGTGTAAAAACGGTTGAATCTATTTATCTTGAGTCTATCTGACGTAAAAACATTAAAAGTGTAGCAAAATATGTGTAATTGACGGTAATGATATAAAACAATGTGAATCTTCTAAAAATCATAATTATCGCTTTTCCTGTTGTCTATCTACTGTAAGTGAATGTAAATAAGCGTAACAATCCTCGGCTGCTATTGCCGCTTCAATCGGGATGCATGAGTGTAGAAAGTGTAACAAAGTGTAGTAGAGTGCAGAAACGAATATTCGCGTTTTCCGCTCGCAAACGACGGAATCGACTTCTTTTCACCTAATTACAGCTATTTCCGCTGAAAGTGTAACAAAATTCTCATAAATTCATAATATCGCGTATTCGTGTCTGCACTTCGGCATCTGCTCTCTCGCGTACCGAAACTGTGTCTTATCTATGTGTGCTTCGCGTATAAATCAAAATAAACATATTACTCGTAAAATGAAACGTGCCCCGCACATTCCTATATCCTGTCTTTCGCTTACTATAATAATCTTAATTCTAAGTGTCCCTCGAGTGCAACACTCGCGCTGGGAATTGCACCTCGGTGCTCTGCCATTTGAGTTAAACTCAGAGCGCTTTTATGGCTCGTCTGGCATTCTACTGATTAAAAGGAATAGGGTGAATAATACATATAAATTCAGGATGCTGTTCACATCGTGAAAGGTTAAAATCATCGGAATGAAAATAATCAATGAAATCATCGCAAACTCCCTCGCTTCCATTACGCGATGTTTCTTGGATATAACGTGACGGTATTCTGGTTAAACAACACAATCATGTAAATAATGAATAGAAGGAATAAGACGACTAGCGTCGCAAGTATCGAATAGTAAAATCTGTCGTTAATCATGTTTTCTGCTTTTAATCTATTGCGTCTCTCGACTCTATGTATTAATCCGTCACGTATCCTAAAATCTATTTCTAATCCTATCGCTATGCCACGCAACTTAACTCTATCGCTCTTACATCTATCTATATATACTTTTGATAAAGTAAAACACGCGTATGCAAAATAACATAAAACAAAATAAAATTGTGTCGGCTATCGCGTCAGGTAGGTTGCTTGTATGCAACATAAACTAAAGATTTAAAAATAAAAACAATATCTGGCTAACGCTACTGCGCTAAGCCTCGTCACGTCTACCTGTTCGTCGCTTTTACAGAGGGGTGTATCTTGGAGATGGCGACTCCTCGGAGCTGTGGCTCGTCTCCTGGGCCTCGTTGTCCACCTCCGTCTGCTGTGGCGTTGGACAGCGCGCCTGCCTCTGCCTGCGGTCACTCGGCTGTTGATACTGAGCGCCTAAAGGTTCTGCCCCCTGTAAAATGTCTCTGATCTCCTGATCAGGCGTTATTGAAAATATTGCTGGATCTAGTTGACTCAGCGTGTTGTCTATCTCGATGGTGCTGTCGATCACGATCGTCGGGTCGATCAGCACCTGGCTGACCTGCTGCTGTTGCTGGGAAGTGCTGCTCTGCTCCCCGGACATAGCCTGGGTCGAACGGCCGCTGTCCTGGCTCGAAACGGGCGGCAAGGCCTTGGCCTGCGGTCCCAAGGTAATAATAAAAATTATTATCGCTTGTATTATTTCGAAGAATAATGTTTTATAAAAGTTTACTGATCGTTTTTATCTAAAATGTATATACATATCCGTGTATATGTTGCATTATATTGGGCTGGTACACAGATGGTATTATTAGATATTTTTTCTCTATCACAGACGCATGAAGCTGTTAAACTGTTTAGCTGTTGATGCTAGGATTCTGTATACAGAGACACGACAAAATTTAGTTGTTTAAGATCTAGATTTATATATTAAATATTATAAAAAACATCTATTTACATCTTTTTACGATTAAACTTTTCCGTTAGAAATAGTATATGCAATTAAATATTTTTTATTTTAATAAAATAATGTAATAAAAGACAACTTTTATTCTTAAATACATATTAAGTTTTGAGGTAATTTGTTGATTGTAATAAAGAGAATAGCCCCACACACACACACACACACACACGCACACGCACACGCACACGCACACGCGCACGCGCACGCGCACGCGCACGCGCACGCGCACGCGCACGCGCACGCGCACGCGCACGCGCACGCGCACGCGCACGCGCACGCGCACGCGCACGCGCACGCGCACGCACACGCACACGCACACGCACACGCGCACGCACACACACACACACACACACACACACACACACACACACACACACACACACACACATACATACATACACGATAGGAAAAATCGCACCAATAACCTCCTCATAGTGTTCATCGAGTAATACTAATGTTGGCGGTAATTGAATGCACAAAAATGCATAGGTAACTTTGATAAGCCATAACCCGGCGAAAAAAAAACGTACGGACTTAATTTTTTTTTCAATTTGCAGGAAAAAGTCCATATTTTACGATGGTTGCCATGAGTTACGAAAAAAATTCATTCTACTCCATAGAATGTGTCAAAGTATGCAATTTTTTAAAGACGTAACACGTCCTTACTTTTGGAAGAACGGCGCGATGGGGGAAGGCTAAATTCAAAATTTAACGATGGTTTCTTAAAGTACAGACTTCACCCTTTAAAATGAAAAAAAATCTTTTAGATATGACAATTTTTCGCGGAGTTATGCTTATTTGAAGTTGGGCAAATTTTTGATGTAAATTTTTGTTGCGATAATTTTGTTGCCCAGTGTATATATATATATATATATATATATATATATATATATATATATATATATATATATATACATACATACATGTGTATTCATCGGCAGGAATGCCTGGACACATATGCTTACAATACACATATATATAGATGTCAAATACATATTAAAATGTCCAGGTATTCCTGCTGGTCAGTGTACATACATGCAACATCGAATCAAAGTCAGTCGCACTTAAATTGTGAACTCCAAGACCTTTTTTTGTATTCTTCTCGGGACTTTAAGATTATTAAGGGGATGGAGTCGTCTGTTTTACCGATAAAACTACCATTCTTCTACTTATGTAACGTCGTATTGATTTGACATAATTAAAAATGCTTCTCAATAATTGCAGTACATACATCAATGATTCAGGAAAACTTCGATTTTATATAGAAAACGAGAAAAAATTACGAAATTACAGATTTCTTTACCTATTTTTATCCCAATATGGTGTCTCGAGTTGCATCGATTGCCATCAACTCATCACAAGATGTGCTTCATATAAGAGACGTACCATTGATATAAAAGTGAAAACGAGTTTCCCTGAATTGCACAACAAGAAAAATATCAATGGACCTTCAAAATCGAGATTAGAAGTCTAATATAAGAGTACAGTGTATATGACGATTCGTGCGTATGTGTGCGTGCAATGTAGGTGTTATCCTTGTTTATATCTATGCTAATACGGCTCTGTGATTGATTCATAATATCTTAAGATCGTATTTAAGACGGTCTTAAATACAAGAACCGATTATGAATACCGACCAAGGAATCCTCATTTCTCAATGAAGGATTATGGGCGGTATTCATAAAGGGGGGGGAGGGAAGAGAGGGAGAGGGAGGGAGAGGGTGACAGAGGGAGGCAGAGGAAAAGAAAGGGAAGGAGAGAAAGAGAGAGAGAGAGAGAGAGAGAGAGAGAGAGAGAGGGGGGGGGGGGTATATAGAGGGCAAAAAGAGAGAGGGAGAGAGAAGGGGGGGAGAGAGAGAGAGCGAGAGAGAGAAAGAGAATTAGTGAGAATAAGAAAAAATTACTGTAAAATGCGAAGAGACAGAATTAGGACGACAGGATATGAATTTAAGGTAATAGATGAGGATAAAATTGAATAACATGATATGAACAAAAATCAGAAAATCAGAGAAGATAAAAAAGAATGAGAGAAATAAAGAGAAGACAATGAGCAAAAATAAATGAGTGAGAACAAGTACGAATAAAGAAGAATGAGAGAATGCAGTAAAATGCAATAAAATTAGAAAAATGATGCAGAATGGATGAGAATGAGGAAACTATATAAAGATAGTGAAAGGAGACTACATGAAGATAGTGGTAAAAGAACGTAACAGAGTGAATAAAACAAAATAAAACAATATGAGATAGAATAAGGGAGAATGAATAAAAATGAAAAAAATTGAAAAAGTACAAGCAAGTCTAAAAAATAAAATAATATGTGATTAATTAATAAGGGAGGGAGAGGGACTCCTGGTATAGGGGTGGAAGCGGGTGGTCAGCAAGCGCGATAGAGCGAAAAATAAGGCGTAGAGTGAGATTAGGAATAGCAGCAAAGAGGAGAGTAGTGGTGGGGGGAAGAGAGAGGTGGCGACGGCGGTGGAAGTGGTGACGAGAAGCAAGGAAAGATAAGAGAGGAGATATTAGGTAGTAACGGTGTGTGGTCAGAAAAAAGTTAGGGACACCTTAGAGAGAAAGTGAAATGGCAGGCGGTTGAGAGGTGGCGAAGAGTAAGAAAGGCTGAGAGAACAGTGGTGACTCGGAGAGAGAAGGGGAAGGAGTAGGGCGGCAGTAGATTTGAAGCGAGATAGGGAGAGAAGGAGACGATAGAATAAAGAAGGTGAGAGGAAGGCAGGAAATAAAAAGAAAAGTAGAGGTGATTAATAAGGGAAGTGAGAGGAAGGATAAAGCGAAGAAGGAGCTCAAAAAGATAATAGGTAGAATAGGTAAGGTGTCTAGCGCAGGGAGAGAGAGAGAAGTGCGAGTATATGTAGTGAAAAGAGTATAGATGAGTATTTTAAAAGTAAAAGATTGAAAAGGGAAGAGGAGAGGAGGAAGAGGCGTTTAAAAGGAGTAGGAAAATGGTGAGATCGCCAGAGAGGAAAGAACAGATGGTAGGGATAATAAGTAAAATGATGGAGGAAATACGGGAATTAAGGAAAAAACAAAGAGCAAGGGGTAGAAAGCAAGAAAGAGAGAGAAATGATAAAAGATGAGATTAGGAAGATGAAGGCGGATGTAGAAGAGAGTGAGGTGAAATGGCAAAAGGAAAGTGAGGAATTGAAGAAAGAGATAGGAGAGTTGAGAAGAAGGCTGGAGAGTATAGAGAGGGAGAGAGATGGGAGGAAGGAAGGGCAGGGAGAGGTGAAAGAGGAAGGAAAGTGGGAAGTAGGAAAAAGAGATAAAGCAATAGAAGCGAAGGTAAGAGAGCTAGAAAGGTGGGGAGAGTTAGAAGAAAGAGACAGAAAGAGGAACAATGTAGTAGTGAAAGGGGTGGAAGTGGAGAAAGGAAGGCTAAAGGAAGCGGTAAAGACGCTATGGCTAAAGATGGGGGTGGAGGGAGGAATAGAGAAGGCAAAACAGATAGGAAGAAAAACGGGGAAAGAGAAGAAAATGGTTTTAGTTAGGTCAAAAGATAGAGTAAGAAAAAAAGAGGTAATGCAGAGGAAGAATGTGTTGAAAGGGAAATTGAAAAGAATAGAGAATGACATGATCTCGAAGGAAAGAAAAATGCAATGGAGAGGACAGCTGAGAATGAGAAAAGGAATAGGAGGAAGAGCTTGGGCAAAGTACGGAAAGATTTGGATAGAGGGCAAGTGGTGGAGTTGGGATGAGGAAAAAGAAGTTCTGATAGATGGAAGGAAAAATAAGAGAGGAGCAAAAAGAAGAAGGGGGGAGAAAGAAGAACAGAGGAGCAGGAAAAGAGTAGAAGAGAGGGAGACGAAAAAATAAAAAGGAAAGGTAGTGAGGAGGGAGGAAAAACGATGGGAAGGAAGGGCGGAGAGAAGAGGGAGGAGAGAAAGAGTAGGGAGAAAGAGAGTGTGGTGATGCTGAGGGAAAGGGGGAGAGGAGTCAGAGAGAGTAGAGTGGGAAAAATAAAAAAAAAGTAAAAAAGAGAGGAAAAAGGGGAGAAAGGGGGAAGGGGGAAGAAAGGAATGCAGAAGGAAGGAGAAGGGGAAGAAACAGAAAAGAAGCCTAAAGATAGGCTTTTGGAATGTAGCGGAAGTGAAGGGAAAACAGGAAGGATTTTGGGAAAAGATAAAAGAGTGAGATGCCGTGGGGTTGGTGGAGACGTGGCTGGAACAGAAGGAATGGGAGAAGATGAAGAATAGTGTGCCAAAGGAGTTTAACTGGAGGATACAAGGTGCAAAGGAAGAAAGAATTGGAAGAAAAGGAAGAGCAATAGGAGGGATAATGATGGGAGTCAGAGAGAGATTAGAAGGGAAGAAGGGGAAGAAGAATGGGTGTAGGAGGAAAGTTTAATGATTAGAGAAGTCAGATGGAAAAAGGAGAAATGAAGATTGGCAACAGTTTACGTAAGCGGCAACTTGGACAAGACAATGGGTGAGGTAAAATCGGTAGAGGAGGAGGAAGGGAGAGAGGAGAAATGGATAGTGGGGAGCGATTTCAATGCGGGAACAGGAGAGAAAGGAGCGCTGGAAGATGGAGAAGAGGGAATTGAAAGAAAATCGAAAGATAAAATGATAAATAGGCGGGGGAAGGGCTAATTAGATGGGTGAAAGACGAAGGATGGTAAATATGAACGGAGCAAAGGAGGGAGATGAGAAGGGGAAGATGACTTTTACAAGAAGAAGAGGAAAACAGTGATTGATTACGCAATAGGCGATAGGAAGGATTGGGAAAGTGTGACAAGATTGGTGGTGGGGTGTGAGGTAGATTCGGATCACCAATCAGTAGCAGTACAGGTGGACAAAAGGGAGGTTGATGAGAGGAAAAGGACAATAGCGGAGGAAGAGGAGGTGAGTGGAAAAGACGGACTGGTTGGAAGAGGCGAGAAAAGAGTTTAAAAGAAGGACGGAGGAGGTAGAAATAGGTAAGGGGACAATAGATGAAGGAGTCGAAAAGTTGACAAAAAGAATTAAAGGATGGCAGTAAAGGTGAGAAGAGTGAAAAGAGAGGCAGAAGGAAAGGGAGGATGGTGGTATGGGGACTGTAGGAAGAAGGGAGGAAGGTGGTAGAAAAGTTATTGAGAGACTGGAAAAAAGGAAAAAAATACAAAGAAGATTATGAGAGAAGAAAGAAGGAGTATAAGGAAATGTGTGAGAGGAAAGAGGAAAAAAAGAGGAATCTGCTGGAAGAGATAAGAGAGGCGAGAACAGAAAAGCAGGTGTGGAAGTAATAAACAAAAAAAGGAGAAGGGTAGAAATTAATAAAGAGATAACAATGGAGGAGTGGGATAAATACTTCTGGGAGATGTTAGAAGGAACGGAATACAAGCGAAGGTTAGGAGAAAGGGAGGAGGGAAAGCAGGGGGCGGAGGGAAAAGTGGAGAAAGGGAAAAAGATAGGATGGGAGGATGTAGAGAGAGTGCTGAAAGGGTTAAAAAAAAAAGGTAAAGCGGCAGAAGAGGATGAGATAGGAAATGAAGTGAATTAATGGGGGAAGTGGTTTAAGAAAGGCGTTATGGGAAATATGCAGGAGAATATGGAAAGGAAGAGGGTTTCCCAGAGGTGTGGAAAAATGGAGTAGTTGTTCCGATAGCGAAAAAGAGAAGGGCAAAAGAAATGAGTAAGCATAGAAAGGTGCACGCCGGGGTATATGATTAGGGAAGATATGCAAAGGAGAAACTAAGAAGAAGGGCAGTTATGAGAGCATGGGGGTATGAGAAATAGCTGGAGGAGGGAAAAGAGAGGAGCTGGCAAGGAAGTGCTGGGAGAAAGTGAGGAGAAGGGTAAAAAGAGGGGAGAGTAAAGGATTGGGAGGAAGCATGAAAAGAAGCGGCGAAGAGTAGGGGATGGAAGATAGAGGAGTTAAGGGAAGAAGGGAAGTGGAGAGGGGAAGACGTGTATGGTAGAGAAAGGCAGAGACAAAAAAGAGAAGTGGAAGGAGAGAGGGGAGGCAAAATTTAACAGGTAAAGAAAAGGAGGGATAATGGAATAATGAATGTGAAAAGTAAGGAGGAAATGAGAGGTTCCGGATAAAAAAATTAGAGTGTAATAAGTCTTATATGATAAATAAGAAGAAAAAAAAACAAAATATGAGAGAGATAGGTACGTGAAGTAAGCAGAAAGGGAAAAGGAATGGGAAATGGTGATGATTAGATATTAGTATAGTAGAGACAAGAAGAAATGAATTAATTTATAACAAAGAAAAAATAGTGGAATGGGATAAATATTTTTAAATAAATATAACGGGAAACATATGGACATGGAAGCGCGCGCGTTAGCGCGCATGTGTGCTAGTCCATATCTAAAAAAGAGATGTAAAGTTTATTGTTGTCGCTTTTCCGCGATGCCGATTGGTTCTCTTGCTGCGCTTACTTCATTTGCAGCTGTCATTGTATATTTTGACAGTTGTGTGTATCAAAAAGTTAATAGTGTAATAGTAATAGCATAATGTTAAAGCTAAATAGCGCGCGCGAAGCGCGCGTCTGTAGTATCTAGTTATATAAAAAACAAAATAATTTACTTATTAGTAACAAATCATAAATAAGGACCCCCAATAGTTCAATGAATAAGAAGTCAGGGCGGTAAGGATCAAACGCTGATCTTGGAGCGTAAATTCAATAGAATTTATTATTTCTCTTCACATTCCAAATACGAAACGTTTCGGCTCAGCTCTGAGCCATCTTCAGCCGTTACAATAATTAGAGCGTTCTCACTTCCTTATGGCGAGTTTCATGATTCGACGGTCAGAAACACAGACTCAAAGATCCATATCTGTAAATATGTCAGGACATATTTACAGATATGGATCTTTGAGTCTGTGTTTCTGACCGTCGAATCATGAAACTCGCCATAAGGAAGTGAGAACGCTCTAATTATTGTAACGGCTGAAGATGGCTCAGAGCTGAGCCGAAACGTTTCGTATTTGGAATGTGAAGAGAAATAATAAATTCTATTGAATTTACGCTCCAAGATCAGCGTTTGATCCTTACCGCCCTGACTTCTTATTCATTTATTAGTAACACTTGATTTATTTATTGCATTGCCCTTTAAAAAATTAAATAATTTGTACTATTTTATTACATGTAAAAAAACTAATTTAACCAGAAATATTACACATAATAAATTTTATATTAGAATATAAAAATATGATTAAAACATAATGTACATATAACAAAATTATTATACAGCAAAATTGTTATCAGCTGAAATATGATAAAAATACAAATTTTATAAAAACAAGATAGAGCAATAAATCCGAATTTGTTAAAAATAGCGAACAACAAAATCAGGGATACATAATTAATTCGGAAATCTGTTCAATTTATGATTTTAAGGCGTTGTGCTGATGTAGGATAAGCTAAGGGTGGTATTTAAGAATTAAGGGTAGAGCAACAAAATCGGATTTGTTAAAAATATCGAGCAACAAAATCAGGGATATATAATCAATTTGGAAATCTATTCAATTTATGACTTTAGGGCGTTGTGCTGGTGTAGGATAAGCTAAGGGTGGTTTTTAAGGATTAAGAGTGGAGCAACAAAATCGGAATTAATGGTTGGCAAATGGTTGGCAATAAAATCAGTTAAACGTAATTAACTAATCTTGAACATAATTAATTAAATATCTGACTAATTTGCAATTTTAGAGTATGTTTTAAGGAGAAATAGCTTTGGGGGTAGTTTCCAGGATTTAAAAATAAAATTACAGAATTAGGAATTGAGCAACAAATTAGCAACAAAAAAGCACTAAAAGAATATGTCCTATTTTTTTATTTAATACAATTTTTTGAATGGCTGTGCTGACTTTAAACATAAGTTAGCACAGCCACTATTTTCTCCGAAACGGCTGGAGCAACAAAATTGGGAATTGAGCAACAAAAGAGCACTAAATTTATGTATAAGTTTTATTCGATTGTGGTGAATTGGCTGTGTGAGCTTAATAGACATGTCTTTTTTAATAAACACCATTTCGGCTATCTCTCTCTTTTTTGAAATGTTTCATCACTGTGTAGAACTTTGGGACTAGACCAATTAAATTCATGATTGCAAGAGGTCTTGTGCTTGCTAACAACAGAATGATTGCTGGGATGCTTTTTAATATCAGCACGACGTTCTTTGATTCTAATCTCCAAAGTTCTTTTGGTCTGTCCGATGTAACATGCCTCGCAATTAAGGCATTCAATTTCGTATATAAGCTCCATACGTTTAACATTTTCCAACCTATCTTTTCCTCTTTTAATAATACGGTCGAGTTTTTTAAGAACCGTATACACAACGTCGAACCCTTTGTTTCTCAGGGCCTTACAAATGTTCTCGCTACAATCCTTAATATACGGGATAGTAATAGGATGTCGCACGGTGTGAACTTTGTCATTTACAGAATCGCCGCGTTTTAAGAATCTTAGTCTTCGTTTTATATATTTGTTGTAAAAATCTGTCGGGTAACAATTGTCAGAAAGGATCTTTTTAACCACACAGATATTTGACTCATGAAAGCGCTCGTTAGATAGTAAAATCGCTTGGTCTACCAAATTAGATACGACATTAACCTTGTAGTTAATTGGATGGCTTGAATAAAAATTAATGTAACGTCCTAAGAAGGTGGGCTTCCTGTACCAATTTGTTAACAAGTTTTCACCATCTCTAATAACTGTCACATCTGAAAAGTTGATCGAGCAATTTGTCTCCGTTTCACATAACAATTTGCAACAAGAGATTGAGCCGCCCGCCGTGAAGAATGCTTGACTTCGAGCCGCCCGCCATGCGGAGCACTGCGAGTGCTGATCTTTGAACTAATGAACAATTTATACAAGATATGATACAGAAGGAGTATTTACAATTATTTACAGAGATTTATTGTTGCATAGGCATCGATGAATGTCACTCCGGTGTGTTTAGCTCGACCAGCAGAAATGACAGCTTGACTACGGCACGCTTATACGTGGATCGCGCTGTTTTGACTGAGACGACTCGCGTGAGTACGACTTCGCCGGGGTGACACTCCACGATCCTGCCTAATTCCTATCTGCTCGGAGGAGCGAGAGGGTAACGCAGTAGTACTAAACGTCCGGCTTGAGCTATTTTTTGAATCTGACGCCACTTAGGGCGTTGCTGCAAGGTATGAAGGTAGTTGTTAGACCAAAACTTCCAGAAGCTATCACGCATCTGGTTTATCAGTTGCCAACGAGTGAGACGCGTTTCCTTCTCGTCGAGTAATGAGGGTGCGGGTGTGCTTGTTAGCGCTGAGCCGATTAAGAAATGACTCGGTGTCATTGTACAGTAATCGTCAAAATTGTCTGAAACGGGAGCGAGCGGTCGCGAGATCAGACACGCTTCAATTTTACATAGGAGCGTGCTTAGCTCCTCGAAAGTTAGCGTGTGCACCCCGATGACACCCATGAATGGGCGTTTCATGTAAAACTTGACGCTGCGAACGCACGCTTCCCAAAGACCGCCGAAATGCGGCGTGGACGGAGGAATGAAGTTCCAACGAACGCTTTGTGTGGCAATTTGACTTTGAAAATTTGGATCGCGAGTGGCCTCA
The DNA here is from genome assembly GCA_030770255.1 of Temnothorax ravouxi. NCBI lineage: Eukaryota > Metazoa > Arthropoda > Insecta > Hymenoptera > Formicidae > Temnothorax > Temnothorax ravouxi. Next base: position 20,374 of record JASTWP010003259.1, read on the forward strand.
CTCCACGCGACAGAGATTTCGCGCTGAGCGCCGTGAAACGTAGTGGCGTTGTTCGAATAGATGTCACTGGGAATGCCGCGACGTGCACAAAATCGATCGAATGCAGCGATAAACGCGGGAGTCGTACAATCGCTAATCAACTCTAGATGAGTCGCCTTGACAGTCATGCAGACGAACACTGCGATATACGCTTTCCGTGATTTGTGGCCTCGACCGGGAGTAGATCGGACCAGAATTGAGCCGGCATAATCCACCCCGCAATGTAGAAACGCGCGAGGCGCCGACGTGACACGACACGAGGGCAGATCGCCCATTAACTCGTGTGCTGTCTTGGCGCTTTCCCGAGCGCATTTGACACATTTATGAAGTACCGCACGGATCGTTTGACGCGCGCGCAAGATCCAATAATTTTCGCGTAGCAGATGTAATGTGAATTGCGGCCCAGCGTGAAAGGCGCGGATATGAGTATCGCGTATTAACGCGGCGACTAACGGGTGTGCTGCGAGCGCAACCGGGTGCTTTTTGTCGTCTGGAAACGCAGAATTTCGGAGTCGGCCTCCGACGCGAATAAGCCCGGTTTTATCGAGGAACGGGTTTAACGGCAGCAGTTTACTGCTCTTCGAGATTTGTTTCAATGATTCTAATTAAGCGTATTCCACGGGGAATAGCATTTGTTGCACCTTTCTAAGCCAGAATTCGCGCGCGAGACTAATTTCTGCCGGAAAAAGGAATATCGACGCGGGTTTAGAATTCGCGTTGACGGAGTTTGAGCGACTCGTATCGCGAGCGTAACGAGTGAATCGCATTATATAGGCGGTGACGCGCACCAGCTTGTTCCACGAGGAGAATATCTTTCCGATCTCCCATGGATCGCACGATTGCACAATGTGCACGGGCACTTGATCTCGCTCTTTCGGTAGCGATTCATTCGAATTTGACTAAGGCTCAGAGGGCCATTGATCGGACGATAATTTGAGCCATTCTGGCCCCGTCCACCATACGGATTGCGCAATCAGTCTTTCAGGCTTGACGCCTAGCGAAACGAGATCGACAGGGTTTTGCTGAGATGGCACGTAATGCCACTCGGCATTTGGCAAGGGAGTCTGAACCTCATGCACCCGATTCGCGACAAACATTTTCCAACGCGAGGGTGGCTGCGAGAGCCAGGCTTTGGTGACCTTCGAATCGGTCCAACAATGATAAATCTGAATGGCTATCGTAAGCGCGGATCGCACGGCGGCGATTGCACGTGCGAGCAGGACCGCGGCGCATAACTCTAAGCGAGGAATACTCATGGGCTTGAGCGGAGCTATCTTTGATTTGGACAGAAGAATTGTTATTTCGACTGTTCCGTTAAGATACGTAACTTTCAAATAAACGATCGCTCCGTATGCGGAGGCGAAAACGTCGGCAAACCCATGAATCTCCGCGGAGATAGTATCGGAACCGTAACCGGTCCAACGCGGAATGGAGATTTGTCGCAAAAGCGATAATTGAGAGTAATAATCTCTCCACTTAGAGAGAAGATCGTCAGGGATCACATCGCCCCATTTACAGCGACGCAGCCAGAGCTGTTGCATCAGGATTTTTGCGGTGATGACCACGGGAGCCATCCAACCGAGAGGATCAAAAATTCGAGCAATTGTCGAAAGGATTGAGCGCTTGGTGTATGTCTGTTAAGTTAGCACCCCCCCCCCCCCACAAAACCGGAATAACACATATACAGAAATTAAGTGCTCTTTATGTGCTAATTATGTGCTCTATTCATGATTTTTGTGCTCGAGCGGTTTCGCGGGAAATCGCAATTAAAAGTGGGGGTGCTGGCATAACGTAAGCTAGCACCCCCACTCATTAAAATTACATATAAAATAAAAAACTCAATATGCTACAATTATGTGTTTTTTATGTGCTTTCAAATGCCTCAAACAAAATTAGTCTATCTGTAATAGTTTAAAAGATATACGCAAAAAAGATCTATACACTATTAATATAAGAGTAAAGTACCAGTTATAATACAGATAGCTAATTGGTTTTATTCTTAAAATGTTCCTTAATTTATGTGCTTTCAAAATATGAAAATACGAGTTTTGTGCTTGTCCCCTTCAGCCGACAAACCTCCTTAAAAGTGAGCACCCCATACGTACAAGAGTAAAGTACCAGTTAAAATACAGATAGCGAATTGGTTTTAGTCTTAAAATGTTCCTTAATTTATGTGCTTTCCAAATAAGTACAACGAGATTTCCGTGCTCATCCCCTTCGGCCGACGTTAGTACCCCATACGTACAAGAGTAAAGTACCAGTTATAATACAGATAGCTAATTGATTTTAGTCTTAAAATGTTCCTTAATTTATGTGCTTTCAAAATATGAAAATACGAGTTTTGTGCTTGTCCCCTTCAGCCGACAAACCTTGAAAGTGAGCACCCCATACGTACAAGAGTAAAGTACCAGTTAAAATACAAATAGCGAATTGGTTTTAGTCTTAAAATGTTCCTCAATTTATGTGCTTTCCAAATATGTACAATGAGATTTCCGTGCTCATCCCCTTCGGCCGACCCGAACGTTAGTACCCCATACATACAAGAGTAAAGTACCAGTTATAATACAGATAGCTAATTGGTTTTAGTCTTAAAATGTTCCTTAATTTATGTGCTTTCCAAATATGCACAACGAGATTTCCGTGCTCATCCCCTTCGGCTGACCCAAACGTTAGTACCCCATACGTACAAGAGTAAAGTACCAGTTAAAATACAAATAACAAATTGGTTTTAGTCTTAAAATGTTCCTTAATTTATGTGCTTTCAAAATATGTAGAATAACAGTTTTGTGCTTGTCCCCTTCAGCCGACAAATCTCCTTGAAAGTGAGCACCCCATACATACAAGAGTAAAGTACCAGTTAAATACAGATAGCGAATTGGTTTTAGTCTTAAAATGTTCCTTAATTTATGTGCTTTCCAAATATGCACAACGAGATTTCCGTGCTCATCCCCTTCGGCTGACCCAAACGTTAGTACCCCATACGTATAGGAGTAAAGTACCAGTTATAATACAGATAGCTAATTGGTTTTAGTCTTAAAATATTTCTTAATTTATGTGCTTTCAAAATATGTAGAATAAGAGTTTTGTGCTTTTCCCCTTCAGCCGACAAACCTCCTTGAAAGTGAGCATCCCATACGTACAAGAGTAAAGTACCAGTTAAAATACAAATAACGAATTGGTTTTAGTCTTAAAATGTTCCTTAATTTATGTGCTTTCAAAATATGTAGAATAAGAGTTTTATGCTTGTCTCCTCCAGCCGACAAATTTCCTTGAAAGTGAACACTACTCAACTTACAAGAGTAAAGTACCAGTTACAATACTGATAGCAAATTGATTTTAGTCTTAAAATGTTTTTTAATTTATGTGCTTTTAAAATACACAGAATAACATTTTTGTGCTCCTCCTTTTTAGCTGATAAATTATATACCTCAATTCTTCCTACCTATTCTTATGTGTGCTACTTCCATCCATTTTCTATCAAATATTTGATACTTATAACTATCCCATGTTTTGCTAACAATTTTACATATAACAATATTTATGCAAAAAACACTAATTTCAAAAAAATAAGAACTTTACTCTTGTAAGTATAGTGGTGCTTACTTTCAGGAAGGTTTATTAGCTAAAAAGGATGAGCACAAAGATCTTATTCTGTATATTTTGAAAGCACATAAATTGAAAAACATTTTAAGACTGAAATCAATTTGCTATCAGTATTGTAACTGGTACTTTACTCTTGTAAGTTGAGTGGTGTTCACTTTCAAGGAAATTTGTCGGCCGAAGAAGATAAGCACAAAATTCTGATTCTACATATTTTGAAAGCACATAAATTAAGGAACATTTTAAGACTAAAACCAGTTAGCTATCTGTATTATAACTGGTACTTTACTCTTGTACGTATGGGGTACTAACGTTTGGGTCGGCCGAAGGGGATGAGCACGGAAATCTCGTTGTGCATATTTGGAAAGCACATAAATTGAGGAACATTTTAAGACTAAAACCAATTCGTTATTTGTATTTTAACTGGTACTTTACTCTTGTACGTTGCGACGCTTTTTCCCCCGGTCTCGCTATCCGGAGGAGGGCTATCGTGGATTAATAGAACGCGCAACTCGATCTTGAAATGCAATGGGCGCCAGGTGCGACAAGTCGCACCACCGTACGATACCATGGGTGCGTTCGGGGAGACGCTATTAGCGCTACCCAGCGCTACTGGCTGTTCGCGGAGCTCTATGGTAGCGCTACCAAACGCTGTCGTGACGTCATTACTGGTAGTGTTATACGTCATAACTGCTCGCTACCAACGCTCTTTCTTCCGAGGTAGTGCATTGATAGCGTTAGCGTTTACAGGCTCTATGAACAGCGCAATAGTGAATGGTAGTGAATTGATTCGCATGTACTTGGCCGGAAATAAACGTTTTTTTTAAAGAATCTCTATATGAAATCGTTTGTATTTCGTATGAAGACTTTTGAAGTGCAATTGAAAAGGTTTGTGAGTTATTCGTTTAATTGTAATTAATTATTTATTTTTACACCATGATGCATTTATATAGCCGAAATAGATAAATTAATAAAAGTTTTTATATGGAATCGTTTGTATTTTGTATGACGAGTTATGAAGTGGGATTAAAAAGGTTTGTGAATCACCCAGATAATTTTAATTAAATATTTATAAACTTTTGTTATATTTATAAACTTTTGTTTATAGTCTTTTATTGCTTTTTCTTACAAATCGTTTTTTACAATATCTCGCTTTTCTTGCTCACTAGCTTCTGTTTTTCCTGCCTCGTTCGTCACGCTCGTCCCTTTTAAGTTTATAAATATTTAATTAAAATTATCTGGGTGACTCACAAACCTTTTTAATCACACTTCATAACTTTTCATACAAAATACAAACGATTCCATATAAAAACTTTTATTAATTTATCTATTTCGGCTATATAAATGCATCATAGTGTAAAAATAAATAATTAATTACAATTAAACAAATGACTCACAAACCTTTTTGATTGCACTTCAAAAGTTTTCATACGAAATACAAACGATTTCATACATAGAAATTCTTTAAAAAAACGTTTATTTCCGGCCAAGTACATATGAATAGTAAATTAATTGTTGTGATTATTTATTTGAAAAAAGCTGTGCGTGTGCACACGTAAGTCCCTTGCACAATGCCAGGCAACAGGCAATAAAAACAGGAAATAACAAAAAAATCGTTAATTACAACCGAAAAAATTTGAATACTATGATTGGTTGGCAACAGGCAATGGCACAGAACTTCCAACGTGATGGAAACTATGAATCTATTAAGTCTTGAACTACAAGTGCTATTGCTGTTAATATGACTTTTTTGTGATCTTGCTCCATTTTGCTGTTTGATTAGATTCGGTTGTTATGATTAACAAACGCTTAGACCCCTGCGCCGTTATATTTCAAATCAGCGGCGGCGTTTGAAGCAAAATAGTTTGGCGACGGCAAGTTCGCCGATAATTTCCTCTTTCAGCGGCGACGGAATTGGCGGATGATAATTTTTCGGCATGAACAAAAATTGCAAACAATAAATACTCAGCACTTGTTTTCAAAATACGATCACTTTATTAGCATTACTAATGTCTTTTCTTTCACAAAAAAAAGAAAATTTATTAAAATGTTATTCCTGACAAAATCTAGGCTTAATATTGTAATTAAGCCTAGTATATATAAGTCTTACATAGTTTATAATATAAACTATGTAAGACTTATATATACTAGGCTTAATTACAATACTAAGCCTAGATTTTGTAAATCTAGATACTGCATGTAAATTACTTAGACTAGGTATTGCTTAGATATATAGATTATAAAAACTGTAATAAAAGTTATATATAGCTTAATGAACAAAATTCATATACACTAATTTTTTCATTGTATTAAAAGTATAAATTAATTTTATATAGCATATAATTAAATGGAACCGAATATGAATATATCATTAAAAAATATATTTAATTATATTTCTCATTTTATATATAAAAACAATGTCACTCAATTGGACAATAAGTTTTACTAAAACAAAAATATTTGTTAAAATTATGATCTAATCTAAAACGTCGCTTAATGTTAATAAATAAAATATAAAAATAATCTAACCTGCTCATTTCTAATATTCAGGGGAACGGTTTTGTGGATCATATATATTAACAATTCCTTAGGAGATTGCTGCTTGTCTGCGAGATATTCAGCAACACCTCTAACACATTACACATTAAAGAGTCGGACCCAGAAGTGCTCCGCAAACATGAGTTTCATGAATTTAAAATCGCTTTTTTATATTTTGTAAAACAGTTTCTTTAAGTTGTTTTACTACGTGTAAATGAATCGTATTCATTTACACACATACTTATACTCTCAACTTCTGCCCTGAAAATATTAAAGAAGTAATTGATACAACAGCATCCCTTATAGAAATTTAATAGTGTAAGTGATTATTTGGCTAGTAATTAATTACTTATTTTGAGTATTAAAATTATTAAAAACAGTACTTTTAATACTCAAAATAAGTAATTAATCACTAACCAAATAATAATCACTTACAGTATTAAATTTCTGTAAGAGATCTATTAACTCAGCTTTTTAAATTTGGCGGCGCAGGGGTCTACGAAACGCTACTGCTAGAACGCTACTGCTGTTCATGGAGCTCGCATTCGCTAGCGCTATCATGGCTCCATGAACGGAGTTAATAGCGTTAGCGTTGGTAGCGCGATAGCAAGCTCCCCGAACGCACCCCATATGTGCGCGAATGGGTGAAGGAAATTAGAGT
>JASTWP010003260.1:0-27209 GCA_030770255.1 Temnothorax ravouxi
TAGCGTGGAAAATATATATAAAAATAGCGATGCTAAATGTTATGCAACATTTAGAGGCAGTTGCAACGAATGTGGTGCAAAACTTGTGGGCACTTTATTTAGTAAGCCCGTGAAAGGAAATGATGTAATTTTGAGTGCACGCTGGAGAGGTTTTTCTGCACAAGTTATTCACAAAAAAAAGAGACAATTGAGAGGTGAATTACGAGAAAGAATTGCAACTGAGTTGGTAAGTGGCAATAAAAATGCCAACGTATGGCGTAATGAACAAGCATCCAATAAAATAATGACATTTGGCGATGATATCCCGCCAACTTTATATAATACGACAGTTTTGCGCTAAAGCTAAACAAGAGGAAATGGATAAACGTTTACAGCTGGAAACACAGATCCATTAAAAAATTTACAAATCGCAAAGCACATAAGATGTGCTGGTATTATCCATAGCATAGGAATGGTATCCTTTTCTATGTATGTACTGGACTCAAGAGCAACAGCCTTATGTACAAAACAGCCCATAAAGATAAGAACAGTCTTATGGCAATAGATGCTACAGGAAGTATAGGAAAGAAATTACGTCTTCCTAATGACAAAAAAATCACAACATTTATTCTTATATGAATGCGTTTGCGCTTCCAAACTTGGAAACTTTCCAGTTTTCCAAATGGTATCCGCAAAGCAAGATGCAGCCATAATAAGCTATTTCTTTTCGGAAATTATAAGAAATGGTGCTCCGAAACCTCGAATTGTCACAACGGATTTTGGAAAGGCAATATTAATTGCTGTTGCTCGCATATTTGCAAATTGTAATGATTTAAGTCATTATTTGCAAGTATGTTATAAGATTATCAATGATAATAATACAGATATTCCATCATGTTACATGAGACTAGATGTGAGCCATTTTATAGCTCAGATTGCTAAATGGGATTGTCTAAAAGGCAGGGCGATTAAAATACGCCAATTTTTTCCTAAGATGCTTAGGAAAATTATATCAGATGGATGACTTTAATAAATATACAAATTTCTAAAATCTATATTAATCGTAGCGTTAAGCGAAGAAACAGGCTGTGACAATGATACGTCATTAACATTACCTTCCGAGAAACATCTTGAAAAAAATTAATAATATGATTAAAGGATATACGATTGCAGATCCGGAAGAACATGAAAATACAGAACGTGAAGATAAAAACGCGTAGAAGAAGATGAAATTGATGCAGAAAGTAGCTGGACTACGTGGGCAGAAGACATATTCCGTAAAGCTGAAAGATCTGCCACACTTTCAAAGAACGGAACTGTCGTAAACGCATTTTATAATGTCAAAGCCGCAAAAAAAATAAAATACCTTATACGTTACCTTCCTTTGTGGACGGGCATAATGAGATCGCATTTAAGCGTGGTTCACAAATCGCTACGTCATCTTTTGTTGAGGCTGAATTTGCCGAATTAAAGACCAGAGTCTTTAAAAATCAATTACCCACGCGAATAGATAAATTTATATTACGGCATATTGAATACTTAGACGGTAGATTAAAAATAACGTGTGGATCATCTAAGAAAACCGATATAAATGAGACAGAATCGAGTCCAGTAAAAACGTCTCAAAAAGATGACATAATAGAGTCACCTTCAAAAGATGATACTAATTTGAGTGAAAAAGAAGATTTTTACTGGAGTCCAGTAAAAATGTCTGATGAAGACAATCACATAAAATCACCTTCGAAAAATGATAATGCTGATTTGATTGATACGAATGACGAAGAATCGAGCTTAATTAAATCAGACCAAGGCAATGTGATAGAATCACCTATTAAACAAAATGACGAAGAATCGATTTTAATCAAATCAGACCAAAGCAATGTAACAGAATCATCTGTTAAACAAAATGACGAAGAATCGATTTTAATCAAATCAGACCAAAGCAATGTAACAGAATCATCCTGTTAAACAAAATGACGAAGAAATCGATTTTAATCAAATCAGACCAAAGCAATCAAAATGATAATGCGAATGAGTCGGTTTCATATACGGATAAAGATGATCCGGAGGAAGACTCATTAAACGAAAGGGAAAATTGGCGAGGTAAAAGTAAAGAGGAAGACATCCGAAAATTCTGAACCACGCGTTTCAAAACGATTGAAACCAAATTATTTAACGCCATGTCCCCGAGTGGGATTTCAGCAATACAAACAAAGCTGTAGGTCTGCCAGTTTTAAAAAATGGCTGCATGTGCAAACCGACCACAATTGATAAACAACCAATACTGGTGATTGAAACTTGTGCATTTGACTCTACATTTCAAGTAGTTGCAAATGGTATGGGTATACATAATACCTACAAGACAAATATGGCTGCATCAATTCCATCGAATAGATTTGTAAAATTTACAACAGACATTTTAGAACGCGGAAAAATTATTGCGAATGATTACAGCACAAGAGCATCAATTTTATGGAACCTACCACTTTTCGCACGCAAAAGAAAACGCACGCGTGCTAATCTATCACTTAATGCAAATTGTAATGTTGCGCATTTGATAGACTATTTATTTGAAAGCATCCCAAGTTATACAACTGAGTACAATTGTGACAATTGTGGTTACAGTCATAAAAGAACATCACCAACGTACAACATAAATGTTGACGAAATTTTAAAGAACGGCTTTAATAATATGCAAAAAGCGATCGACGACGCAATTATTACTGCAAAAGAAATAAGATGTTATAAATGTAAAAAGACTACTACTCGAACCATAACATGTGGACCTCATATATTTATTGACACAAGTGTCACAACTCATACAAATTATATAGAAAGTAATCAAATACAACAATGGAAACATACGTTAAATGATGTAGCCAAAACTATTAAAATTAACAATAATAACTATTCTTTGGCAGGCCTTTCATCATACAAAAAATATGGCCATAAAGACGATGAGGGACATTATGTGGCATTTACATATACAGGTTTTCATTGGTACAAGTTCGACGATATGCCTGCAAAGCGATATACTGCAGATGAAAATGAAGAAATATATCCACATACAGTACTTTATGTTAAAACATAAAGATGTTAAAACATAAAGATGAGATAAACCATCAATTAATCAATTTATGAATTTTAACATTATATATCATAAAAGACGAAAAACGATAAAAGAAGAAAAGAATAAATAAATATATATGGAGATAAAAGACAAGCATTAAGTAAGATTAAAATAATAGAAAACAAATTAAAATTAAAACACAAAAAATGTAATTTATTGGTTTGAGTTCATATTAAAATGCACAGTAATTACTGTGAAAACCTATTCTGCGCCGTGCGCAGTAATTACCACGAAAATTTGTTCTGCGCCGTGCGCAGTGATTACCACAAAATTGATTCTGCGCTGTACGCAGTGATTACCACGAAAATTTATTCTGCGCTGTACGCAGTGATTACCACGAAAATTGATTCTGCGCTGTGCGCAGTGATTACCACGAAAATTGATTCTGCGCCGTGCGCAGTGATTACCACAAAATTTGTTCTGGCGCCGTGCGCAGTGATTACCACAAAATTTATTCTGCGCTGTGCGCAGTGATTACCACGAAAATTGATTCTGCGCCGTGCGCAGTGATTACCACAAAATTTGTTCTGCGCCGTGCGCAGTGATTACCACAAAATTTATTCTGCGCTGTGCGCAATGATTACCACGAAAATTGATTCTGCGCCGTGCGTAGTGATTACCACAAAAATTTGTTCTGCGCCGTGCGCAATGATTACCACAAAATTTATTCTGCGCTGTGCGCAGTGATTACCACGAAAATTGATTCTGCGCCGTGCGCAGTGATTATCACGAAAATTTGTTCTGCGCGGTGCGCAGTGATTACCACGAAAATTTGTTTTGCGCCGTGCGCAGTGAGAAACACGAAGACTCACTCTAATCAAGCACCACAAATCGTGAGAGGCACGGGGACTCACGCTAATCAAGCACCCCAAAACGTGAGAGGCACGGGGACTCACGCTAATCAAGCACCCCAAATCGTGAGAGGCACGGGGACTCACGCTAATCAAGCACCCCAAAACGTGAGAGGCACGGGGACTCACGCTAATCAAGCACCCCAAATCGTGAGAGGCACGGGGACTCACGCTAATCAAGCACCCCAAATCGTGAGAGGCACGGGGACTCACGCTAATCAAGCACCCCAAAACGTGAGAGGCACGGGGACTCACGCTAATCAAGCACCCCAAATCGTGAGAGGCACGGGGACTCACGCTAATCAAGCACCCCAAATCGTGAGAGGCACGGGGACTCACGTTAATCAAGCACCCCAAATCGTCACATGGAGACCAGTGTTTCAAAGGATCAATGTTTCATATATAACTATCATTTAGCACTAAATTTAAGTCGGATTTCAAGGGTGAGGAAACAGGCTATTTTTGGCGTCACTCTTTATTCTGCGCCGTGCGCAGTAAGTCTTATTATAATAAAAAAAATTTATTTCTTAAATATAAGTTAATGACAATTGAAATTGCGCAACTGGAGTAACTATCATACTTACGCATGGGTGGCACTTATATCTTACCCGTTAGAGTAGAAATCGATATTCTCTAATAGGGAGACATGATTGCAACCCGTGTGTAATACAACAGCATATCTATTATACAGGTAAGTGAATTTTTATTCTTCAACATTCTAAAATATTTTTTTAACCTGACGTTTTAGGGAGCTGTAATTTAGATGGCTAACTTTTTAGTGGATACACCCTGTTTCGCATTACTCCGTGGAGAAGTCCCACACTACCCTACTAGTAGTAAGGTGTAATACATTTTCTCCAGCCATCTAATAAAAATAAAAAATAAGAAAACACTTTGGGATTTAAAAATTTTTAGACCTGACGTTTAAGGTAACTTTGTCATTTTTTATTTCAGCGCTTCGGATCCTAATTCATCGATAGAACTCTGGAAGAAGCTATCAGAAGCGTAAACTATAGATTTTCAGTACTGAACGATTATAGGAACACAACTAAAGTTTACAACAGTTTGTATAATTTTTTTATTACTGGTGTTTTTTAATAATAATGATTGTGTATGAATTAGGATAGTCCTTTCGAAAAACGACATGAGACTGCCATCGAGGCCATTACGAGTTTTACTACGGACAGAAATCAAAAAAGCAACAAAGGAAGGAGAAAGAGAATAGAAGAGATTGAAAGCGAAAAAAAGAAGAACGAATGGCATAGAGAAGGATAACATAGATGAAGTCTGCCTACTTCAGAATAAAATACAAAGGAGATGAAGAAAAAGACGAGGAATCAAAAGAAACAACAGGTATGTTAATTTGTCAATGCAAAGTTGTAAAATTAATTTTATTTTGTAAATAATTGCATTAATTGCTTTAATTAAATGCTGCGTTATCTGTGTTTACAGGTACTATTCCTTAAGAGCGCGGCGAGCAAGGATCAAGAGGACGAGAATGGAGTAGCAGAAAGGAGAGAAGAACGGACAGGATGGAGAGAAAGAGAACGGAAGGAGGTGTGACGTCCTGGGTGGTCCGAGTTGTCGATCCGCCAAAACGTCCTTCGCTGTGGGTCCTTTATTCGTGCAGTTAAGGAGGTAAAACCCCAGGACAATTAACTTCCCTGAGCGATGTGGATCACAGGCTTCGTGGATCAATTGAGGTAGGTATTCGAAATGCAATTGAATCACTTCTATCTTTTCTTTTGTAGTATAAAACGGAATTTATTGTTACAATTCACGATACAAGTGGTTTTTGGAAGAGGGTGGAGCAAGCTGAAGATGATATGTCGGCTTTCTTGGCTCATTCCACTCTCTCGGCTTTGAGGGCGGAAAGTTGTGCTTTTATACAATTTTGGAAACGGTAGTGGGGGTTTAACTTCGCTTAGTTACAATGAGTCATAGCTTCTATGGTCTAACTTTCTCTCCTTATATGGCCATAGTTTCGCCTAGCCTTGGCAAGCTCGTAAAATGGTCTTATTCTAAAGCGAGGCTTGGATTTCACTCTGGTGAGTCATACAGGTGACTCATCTACTTCTATTTCTATCCTAACATGGCCTTGTGACGAGAACGATACCTTCTTTATTGTAAAATCTTGTTTAGAAATCTTTAATAATTTTAATCTTGAAATAGGAAAAAATTACCCATATATTACTGTTAATTTATCTTTAGACATACTTTACATGAAATAGAATAATCCGATTACACAATAAAAATAGTTATCAGCATGTCTAAAGCATGAAATGAATGAAAGATATTGCTCTCTTCGTCTAACGGCTACTACGGTACATAAGTCTCTCTCTCTCTCTCTCTCCTATAGGTTTGTTCGATATTTGAATCTCGCTTAAATTTGTATTTCTATGTGGCATATGGTATAATTCTATCTTTCTCAGGTCCGTGTGTGACTCTAAGCACTATCGCTAATTAAGGTAATGAGTAGCCGCATATAATTGTTTATAACAATTAATAACAATGATGAATAAAATGTTGTTAGAAGCAGTTTCTAGGTTCTTAACATTATTTTAGTATTAGCGCATGCAAGTGGAAATGGTTAGCATTTTGCTAATATAGCAAACTAGCGAAATTAAATTATTTATATAAATGAAGTTTTTATTATTGTTATATCTCGGAAACAGTTGGGAATTTGGTAGTGGTGTATAGGAAGGATATTGTAGGGTTTTTCCTGGACTACAATATAACATAAGAAAATTTTTATTGTTTATCTTTTTATTTGTTGATGATAATTTATTTATTAAACAATTTGAGACTTTCTCATTTATGCATTAACTCACTGGCTTCTCCTTAATTATGTGGTTTTGATTCTACAATAAAATAATTTATTTGTGTGACATCTCGTTTTATTGTTATAAATATTTTGTGAATAAACAATTGTAGAAATAAAAGTTATTGTTATTTTTTACAGGTGTGATAATGCAGTGAACGTTGGCACTGTTAGAATTTGCATTTACCTAAACGAGGTTTTCATGAGTGTGACGTATAATTGCCAATTATATGGCACAGTGCTGACGGAGGTATGTATATTGTTAATTAATTAGGTGTAGCGAGTTATTATTAATTATATTTTTCATATGAGCTTAAAGAGGAAGGTTTGAACTTAATTTACATGCAATCAGGGGATTTTTTGCAGTCGTAGTTTGGGAGATATTAAGGATCAAAGTTTGAAACAGTCGATTTTTCACATTTTGTGGAGTATAATTTCAATTATATGGCACAACTCCCATGCTATTCCGTTATACCGGGTGTCTTTCCCTTTGGAATTTTCTGTAGCCTTTACTAGAAGAGTAACGAGGTTTTGACTTATACAAAAGTTATTGTATGTGATCTGAGGAACAAGATAAAAATATTTATCGATATTGTTAATAATCTATTTGTAATTGTTTATAACAATAAATTGTAAAATTGAATTATTAGGTAGTAAATATTTTTCTATTAAATGATGCTAATGATTATTCTCGACACGTATTTATTTCGTTTTCGTTTCTCAGTCTTTTCTTTGTATTTTATTTTATTTTACTTAAAATTTATATTGCTGTCCTCGTCTTACTCATAGCGAATTCACATAAGGCGAGTATTAAACTATCCTCGTCTTTCATATAGGAGGCCGTATGCTGGCTTATTGCATAGGGAGGATGTATTAAACTATCTCCTTTTTCATGCCTATGGCATAAGTCTATCTCTCTTGGATTCGTGAGGCGAATGTTCAGTTTTCAATCTCTTTTATTAATTTAATTAATTTAAATAGAAAATCGGGGTTAACGCTATTGACATTTAGGGATATGAAAGATTCCATTTTTTGCATAATAATTGAGTGTCAAAATTTTCATTCAAAAATGATTTTTATTATAGCCAAAACGTGTAAAAGACTAAGAATATTGCTGTAAAAGTGATTTGGTCTTCCTGAGTTTGAAATGGTAAAAAGTTTAAAATGGCGGACTTGAAACTTTAATAATTTATAACTCGGAAACGGTAAGAGATAGAGAAGTGGGGTTTTCTTTATGGTATCTAGATGGTTAAGGGCTGTTTTTGAGGGTGTTCAAAATTTTTGTATTTTATGGATTTCTGTAATTTTTATTTATATCTCGGAATTGGAAAGAGCTTAAGAGACGGGAAGTTTTCATCAGGACTGTTTGATATACTCTACTGAGTTCCTGTGGTAATTTTATTGATTAAATTTTATATTTATTTTATAATAAATTTTTATTTCAATTTGTTTATTTTGAAAGATATGAAAATAAGTTATGGACAAAAGTTGTTTGACTTCTTACGACGCTTCCAAATATCATATTAGTTTAGTCGGATAACGACTCGTTTTAATTGTTTATAATAATATAATTGAAAATGTTTATAAAACGATCATTGTTTTGTCGTGATAATGTTTCTTAGGAATAAGGGAATATGTTCCTGTGATTGCATTGTTTCTAATTAAATGATTTATATTTTAATTTAATTTTAGTAACTTGTCAAGATAGAACATTTATTTATGTCCGTTAGATCCGCGAATAAATGTGGATTTGTGCGACATAGAGGACTTTATGGTGCTTGCATAATGAAATTGATTGACTTCAGTCATAATTCAGAGGTGCTTTATGGACAATTTAATTACTTGTCCAAATTCCAGTTTTGTTACTAGACGGCGGCGGCTTAAGGCGGCCATATATTATTTGTGAACGCGTATATGGAGACATGTGTCAGCTGCTTTAAGAACGCGTACAGCTGATTGACTATTGTGACAGTTAAGTGAAGATGGATGTTGCAAGTTACTAACTTGATTGTTGTTTACAGATGCTGTGTACGAGCAATTAATCGAAAGGAAGGAAAAGAAAAAAATTTTATGCTGACAAACAGGCGGTGGCTTTGGTCGTGAGACGTTCGTGAGACGTGACAACGGTTGGTCTCGCTCCGCGTGTACTTGGCGCGAGACACTACCGTGCCTCTTGATTCGTCAAGAGTGAACTCTGTTAATTATCAAGATTTCCCAAATCTGTTTTTTTCTATGTACTTCAGAATCGTTTGTAGTTGTTTGTAGTGAATTTTAGCTTTCGTTTGTAGTTGTATCGTTTAAAAGTTACGAATTGTTTAAACAATTCGCCAAGAGTGAACTCTGTTAATTATCAAGATTTCCCAAATCTGTTTTTTTCTATGTGCTTCAGAATCGTTTGTAGTTGTTTGTAGTGATTTTGCTTTCGTTTGTAGTTATATCGTTTAAAAGTTACGATTGTTTAAACAATTTGCCAAGAGTGAACTCTTGTTAATTAATCAAGATTTTCTCAATTCTGTTTTTTTTTCATATATTCAGAATCGTTTGTAGTTATTTGTAGTGATTTTATTTTCGTTTTTGTTGTATTCATTTAACCCTTAAATGCCACACCTCTTCAAGAATCTCGTAAATGACATGAGGGGTCTAAAAGACCCCAGCATGAAAAATATCTCCTTACTCATTGATTTTTTGATCTTTAATTATGAAAAATTTTTTCAATGTTATTCAAGGCTTAGAAAAGAGAATAAAATGCTTATATTGTTAAAATTTCAATTTCAACATAATATAAAAATTTAAGTAAATTGAGTACTGCTAAGTGTACAAACGGGTAGGTCAATCACTCAACTATAATCAATGGGAGCATGAGCTCCATTTTTGGCAAGAACATTTGAAAATATATCATTGTAAAGGGTCTGGGGTCCGCTGGACCCCACGGGGCATTTAAGGGTTAAAAGTTACGATTGTTTAAACAATTCGCTAAGAGTATGCTTTGTTAATTATCAAGATTTTATACAACAAAGAACGAAAACAAAATCACTAAAAATAACTACAAACGATTCTGAATCATATGGAAAAAAACGAAATTAAAAAATCTTGATTATTAACAAAGTTTACTCTTAATGAATTGTACAAACGCAGCTATTACTCAAACGGTACAACTACAAACAAAAGCAAAATTACTACAAACAACTACAAACGATTCTGAAGCACATAGAAAAAAAACAGATTTGGGAAATGTTGATAATTAACAAAGTGAACTCTTGGCGAATTGTTTAAACAATCGTAACTTTTAAACGATACAACTACAAACGAAAGCAAAATCACTACAAACAACTACAAATAATTCTGAATTATATGAAAAAAAACGAAATTAAGAAATATCGGTAAATTAACCAAGTTTACTCTTGGCGAATTGTTTAAACACAACTATAGCTCAAACGGTACAATTCTAAACAAAAGTAAAATCACTACAAACAACTACAAACGATTCTGAAGCACATAAAAAAAAAACAGATTTAGGAAATATTGATAATTAACAAAGTAAACTCTTGGCGAATTGTTTAAACAATCGTAACTTTTAAACGATACAACTACAAACGAAATTAAAATCACTACAAATAACTACAAACGATTCAGAATCATATGAAAAAAATGAAATTAAGAAATATTGCGATAATTAACGAAGTTCACTCTCGGCGAATAGTTCAAACGCAACTATTACTCAAACGGCAGAATTACAAACGAAAACAAAATCACTACAAACAACTACAAACGATTTTAAGTCACGTAGAAAAAGTGAATTTGAAAAAAAACTTAATAATTAATAAAGTTTATTATTAATGAATTGTTTAAACAATCATAATTTTTAAATAATACAATTATAAACGAAAGCAAAACTACTACAAATAACTACAAATCATTGTATTCTTATGGAGAAAAAAAAATTTGAGAAAGAAGGACCGGTAAATAAGGCCAAACTTTGCACACACATCCTGATGGACTAAAACTAATCTTTAAAAATCCTTTTTTAGATCCTAAGAAATAGGAAAATAACAATCATTTATCCGAGAAATGGTGGGAAAGTTGTGAAAATAGCCTATTAAGGTATTAGAATTTATTATTGGTTTATACATAGAAACCAACAATTTGCTCTATACGAATTATAAAAAATTTAATTTGTTTAAAGTTGAATATGAACCAATACTGTTTTATTTATGACATTTATGAGAGTAGCTAACGTATTCTGGAATGGCCCTTAATCTAGCCACGCATAAAAAAAACTCACGATATGTGACGTATTACTTCCATGGTAACATGTGTGAACACTGGTTACTTGCTTCTAATAATTAACTGTTATCGATTATATTATTATTATTATTAATTTATTGAATGTTTTAAAAGAAATAAATATTAAATCTTAAATCAATAAAGAAATTAGAAACTGAAAAAATATTTTTTGTAATATCAAAAAAATAAAAAATACTTTTAAAGCGGACAGTTTGTTTCTATGTAAACCAATATTAAAGTCTAATATCTTAATGCACCATTTTTGCAACTTTTCCACCATTTCGGATACCTAAATGATAATTACGTTCGTATTTCTTAGGATTTAAAGAAGAATTTTTATAGATTAGATTTTATAGATTTTATAGATTTAGGTTTTATTGCGATGCAAAATTTGACCTTGTTTATCAGTCTTTTTTGATAATTAACAAAGTTTACTCTAGGCGAATTGTTTAAACACAACTATTACTCAAACGGTACAATTTTAAACAAAAGTAAAATCACTACAAACAACTACAAACGATTCTGAATCATATGGAAAAAAACGAAATTAAGAAATATTAATAATTAACAAAGTTTACTCTTGGCGAATTGTTTAAACAATCGTAACTTTTAAACGATACAACTACAAACGAAAGCAAAATCACTACAAACAACTACAAACGATTCTGAAGCACATAGAAAAAAAACAGATTTAGAAAATCTTGATAATTAACAAAGTGAACTCTTGTGCGAATTGTTTAAACAAGCGTAACTTTTAAACGATACAACTACAAACGAAAGTAAAATCACTACAAATAACTACAAACGATTCTGAATCATATAGAAAAAACGGAATTAAGAAATCTCGATAATTAACAAAGTTAATGATAATTACAGTTGGCGAACTGTTCAAACGCAACTATTACTCAAACGGTACAACTACAAACAAAAGTAAATTCACTACAATCAACTACAAACAAAATACTATTATTTTTTGTAAAAAAAATCATTTTTTTTTAAGTGGGGTTCCAGGTTCCTGAACCTAATTTTGGGGGCTTCAAAACACCTTTATAGTCGCCCATTTGGACCCAAAACACTTTTATAGTCGCCCATTTGGTTCTTCCGTCACTTTTCGGGGGCCTCAAAACACTTTTATAGTCGCCCAAATAGACCCAAAACACCTTTATAGTCGCCCAATTGGACCCAAAACATCTTTATAGTCGCCCATTGGCCACTCTGTCACTATTTGGAAGCTTCAAAACATCGTTATAGTTGCCCATTTGGCCCTTCCGTCACTTTTTGGGAACTTTAAAACACCTTTATAGTCGCCCATTTGGCCTTTCCGTCACTTTTTGGGAACTTCAAAACACTTTTATAGTCGTCCATTTGGCCTCTCCGTCACTTTTTGGCGGCTTTAAAACACCTTTATAGTCGCCCATTTGGACCCAAAACACTTTTATAGTCGCCCATTTGGTTCTTCCGTCACTTTTCGGGGGCCTCAAAACACTTTTATAGTCGCCCAAATAGACCCAAAACACCTTTATAGTCGCCCAATTGGACCCAAAACATTTTTATAGTCGCCCATTGGCCACTCTGTCACTATTTGGAAGCTTCAAAACATCGTTATAGTTGCCCATTTGGCCCTTCCGTCACTTTTTGGGAACTTTAAAACACCTTTATATTCGCCCATTTGGCCTTTTCGTCACTTTTTGGGAACTTCAAAACACTTTTATAGTCGTCCATTTGGCCTCTCCGTCACTTTTTGGCGGCTTTAAAACACCTTTATAGTCGCCTATTTGGACCCAAAACACCTTTATAGTCGCCCATTTAATTCTTCCGTCACTTTTTGGGGGCTTCAAAACACTTTTATAGTCGCCCATTTGGTTCTTCCGTCACTTTTCGGGGGCCTCAAAACACCTTTATAGTCGCCCAATTGGACCCAAAACACCTTTATAGTCGCCCATTTGGCTCTTCCGTCACTTTTTGGGGGCTTCAAAACACCTTTATAGTCGCTCATTTGGCCCCTCCGTCACTTTTTGGGGGCTTCAAAACACCGTTATAGTTGCCCATTTGGCCCCTCCGTCACTTTTTGGGAGCTTCAAAACACTTTTATAGTCGCCCATTTGGTTCTTCCGTCACTTTTCGGGGGCCACAAAACACTTTTATAGTCGCCCAAATAGACCCAAAACACCTTTATAGTCGCCCATTTGGCCCCTCTGTCACTTTTTGGGGGCTTCAAAACACCTTTATAGTCGCCTATTTTGCCCCTCCGTCACTTTTTGGCGGCTTTAAAACACCTTTATAGTCGCCCAATTAGACCCAAAACACTTTTATAGTCGCCCATTTGGCCCATTTGTCACTTTTTGGGGGCTTCAAAACACCTTTATAGTCGCTCATTTGGCCCCTCCGTCACTTTTTGGGGGCTTCAAAACACCGTTATAGTTGCCCATTTGGCCCTTCTGTCACTTTTTGGGAACTTTAAAACACCTTTATAGTCGCCCATTTGGCCCCTCCATCACTTTTTGGGGGCTTCAAAACACCTTTTTAGTCGCCCGTTTGGCCCCTCCGTCACTTTTTGGGGGCTTCAAAACACCGTTATAGTTGCCCATTTGGCCCTTCTGTCACTTTTTGGGAACTTTAAAACACCTTTATAGTCGCCCATTTGGCCCCTCCATCACTTTTTGGGGGCTTCAAAACACCTTTTTAGTCGCCCGTTTGGCCCCTCCGTCACTTTTTGGGGGCTTCAAAACACCGTTATATTTGCCCATTTGACCTTTCCGTCACTTTTTGGGAACTTTAAAACATTTTTATAGTCGCCCATTTTGCCTTTCCGTCACTTTTTGGGAACTTCAAAACACTTTTATAGTCGCCCATTTGATGTCTGTGAAGTTGGCCCCCCTTTTTCAAAATTCGGAACTTTTTATTAGAGTTCTGGATTCCCCAGCAAGAGTTCTAGAGTTCTCTATGATTTTTAAAAAGAGTTCCGTCATTTAAAGTGATGAAAACACCATTTTAAAAATGGGGGGGCTAACTTCACGGCGCCCCCCATTTTTGAAAAAATAAATTTTTTATGGCAGTTCCGGATAGATTTCGATGAGTTCTAGAGTTCCCTATAGGTTTTAAAAAGAGTTCCGTTCAAATAAGCCCAAAAATCGATGTCAAAGTTGAACAAAAAATTTACAATTTTTTTAAAATCAATTTTTTTATGGTAGATTCAGAAAGATTTCGATAAGTTCTAGAGTTCCCTATAGGTTTCATAACGCTACGATCAATATTTCAAAAGTTACAGCCCTTCGAAGTGCCACACCTAAAATTAAAAAATTATTTTACCGGAGTTCTGATCGGAGTTCTGGTCGCCCCCCGAAGAGTTCTATCGAAAACTATAAGGGTCCAAAGCGATCCGACCAATATTTCAAAAGTTACAGCCCTTCAAAGTGCCACCCCTAAAATTAAAAAATTATTTTACCGGAGTTCTGATCGGAGTTCTGGTCGCCCCCCGAGGAGTTCTATCGAAAACTATCAGGGTCTAAATCGATCCGACTAATATTTCAAAAGTTACAGCCCTTCGAAGTACCACACCTCGAAAATTTTCTAAGTCCCGAAGGGTAATTTTTTTTTTCGGAAATCGGCAGTTCTCGCGGGAGTTCTGGTCGCCCCCTGTGACGTCCTGGGTGGTCCGAGTCGTCGATCCGCCAAAACGTCCTTCGCTGTGGGTCCTTTATTCGTGCAGTTAAGGAGGTAAAACCCCAGGACAATTAACTTCCCTGAGCGATGTGGATCACAGGCTTCGTGGATCAATTGAAGTAGGTATTTGAAATGCAATTGAATCACTTCTATCTTTTCTTTTGTAGTATAAAAAGGAATTTATTGTTTCAAATTCACGATACAAGTGGTTTTTGGAAGAGGGTGGAGCAAGCTGAAGATGATATGTCGGCTTTCTTGGCTCATTCCACTCTCTCGCTTTGAGGGCGGAAAGTTGTGCTTTTATACAATTTTGGAAATGGTAGTGGGGGTTTAACTTCGCTTAGTTACAATGAGTCATAGCTTCTATGGTCTAACTTTCTCTCCTTATATGGCCATAGGTTCGCCTAGCCTTGGCAAGCTCGTAAAATAATTTTATGCTAAAGCGAGGGTTGGATTCCACTCCAGTGAGTCATACGGTGACTCATCTACTTCTATTTCTATTCTAACATGGCCTTGTGACGAGAACGATACCTCCTTTATTGTAAAATCTTGTTTAAGAAAATCTTTAATAATTTTAATCTTGAAATAGGAAAAAATACTCATATATTACTGTTAATTTATCTTTAGACATACTTTACATGAAATAGAATAATCTGATTACACAATAAAAATAGTTATCAGCATGTCTAAAGCATGAAATGCATGAAAGATATTGCTCTCTTCGTCTAACGGCTACTACGGTACATAAGTCCCTCTCTCTCTCTCCTATAGGTTTGTTCGATATTCGAATCTCGCTTAAATTCGTATTTCTATGTGGCATATGGTATAATTCTATCTTTCTCAGGTCCATGTGTGACTCTAAACACTATCGCTAATTAAGGTAATGAGTAGCCCCATATGATTGTTTATAACAATCAATAACAATGATGAATAGAATGTTGTTAGAAGCGGTTTCTAGTTTCTTAACATTATTTTAGTATTAGCGCATGCGAGTAGAAATGGTTAGCATTTTGCTAATATAGTAAACTAGCGAAATTAAATTATTTATATAAATGAAGTTTTTATTATTGTTATAGCCTGGAAATTGTTGGGAATTTGATGGTGGTGTATAGGAAGGATATTGTAGGGTTTTTCCTGGACTACAATATAACATAAGAAAATTTTTATTGTTTATCTTTTTATTTGTTGATAATAATTTATTTATTAAACAATTTGAGACTTTCTCATTTATGCATTAACTCACTGGCTTCTCCTTAATTATGTGGTTTTGATTCTACAATAAAATAATTTATTTGTGTGACATCTCGTTTTATTGCTATAAATATTTTGTGAATAAACAATTGTAGAAATAAAAGTTATTGTTATTTTTTTTCAGGTGTGATAATGCAGTGAACGTTGGCACTGTTAGAATTTGCATTTACCTAAACGAGGTTTTCATGAGTGTGACGTATAATTGCCAATTATATGGCACAGTGCTGACGGAGGTATGTATATTGTTAATTAATTAGGTGTAGCGAGTTATTATTAATTATATTTTTCATATAAGCTTAAAGAGGGAGGTTTGAACTTAATTTACATACAAATAAGGGATTTTTCGCAGTCGTAGTTTAGGAGATATTAAAGATCAAAGTTTGAAACAGTCAATTTTTCGCATTTTGTGGAGTATAATTTCAATTATATGGCACAACTCCCATGCTATTCCGTTATACCGGGTGTCCTTCCCTTTGGAATTTTCTGTAGCCTTTACTAGAAGAGTAACGAGGTTTTGACTTATACAAAAGTTATTGTATGTGATCTGAGGAACAAGATAAAAATATTTATCGATATTGTTAATAATCTATTTGTAATTGGTTATAACAATAAATTGTAAAATTGAATTATTAGGTAGTAAATATTTTTCTATTAAATGATGCTAATGATTATTCTTGACACGTATTTATTTCGTTTTCGTTTCTCAGTCTTTTCTTTGTATTTTATTTTATTTTACTTAAAATTTATATTGCTGTCCTCGTCTTACTCATAGCGAATTCACATAAGGCGAGTATTAAACTATCCTCGTCTTTCATATAGGAGGCCGTATGCTGGCTTATTGCATAGGGAGAATGTATTAAACTATCTCCTTTTTCATGCCTATGGCATAAGTCTATCTCTCTTGGATTCGTGAGGCGAATGTTCAGTTTTCAATCTCTTTTATTAATTTAATTAATTTAAATAGAAAATCGGGGTTAACGCTATTGACATTTAGGGATATGAAAGATTCCATTTTTTGCATAATAATTGAGTGTCAAAATTTTCATTCAAAAATGATTTTTATTATAGCCAAAACGTGTAAAAGACTAAGAATATTGCTGTAAAAGTGATTTGGTCTTCCTGAGTTTAAATGGTAAAAAGTTTAAAATGGCGGACTTGAAACTTTAATAATTTATAACTCGGAAACGGTAAGAGATAGAGAAGTGGGGTTTTCTTTATGGTATCTAGATGGTTAAGGGCTGTTTTTGAGGGTGTTCAAAATTTTTGTATTTTATGGATTTCTGTAATTTTTATTTATATCTCGGAATTGGAAAGGGTTAAGAGACGGGAGTTTTCACAGGACTGTTTGATATACTCTACTGAGTTCCTGTGGTAATTTTATTGATTAAATTTTATATTTATTTTATAATAAATTTTTATTTCAATTTGTTTATTTTGAAAGATATGAAAATAAGTTATGGACAAAAGTTGTTTGACTTCTTACGACGCTTCCAAATATCATATTAGTTTAGTCGGATAACGACTCGTTTTAATTGTTTATAATAATATAATTGAAAATGTTTATAAAACGATCATTGTTTTGTCGTGATAATGTTTCTTAGGAATAGGGGAATATGTTCCTGTGATTGCATTGTTTCTAATTAAATGATTTATATTTTAATTTAATTTTAGTAACTTGTCAAGATAGAACATTTATTTATTTCCGTTAGATCCGTGAATAAATGTGGATTTGTGCGACATAGAGGACTTTATGGTGCTTGCATAATGAAATTGATTGACTTCAGTCATAATTCAGAGGTGCTTTATGGACAATTTAATTACTTGTCCAAATTCCAGTTTTGTTACTAGACGGCGGCGGCTTAAGGCGGCCATATATTATTTGTGAACGCGTATATGGAGACATGTGTCAGCTGCTTTAAGAACGCGTACAGCTGATTGACTATTGTGACAGTTAAGTGAAGATGGATGTTGCAAGTTACTAACTTAATTGTTGTTTACAGGTGCTGTGTACGAGTAATTAATCGAAAGGAAGGAAAGAAAAATTTTATGCTGACAAACAGGCGGTGGCTTTGGTCGTGAGACGTGACACCCCCGAGGAGTTCTATCGAGAACTATCAGGGTCCAAAGCGATCCGACCAATATTTAAAAGTTACAGCCCTTCGAAGTGCCACCCCTAAAATTAAAAAATTATTTTACCGGAGTTCTGATCGGAGTTCTGGTCGCCCCCCGAAGAGTTCTATCGAAAACTATAAGGGTCCAAAGCGATCCGACCAATATTTCAAAAGTTACAGCCCTTCAAAGTGCCACCCCTAAAATTAAAAAATTATTTTACCGGAGTTCTGATCGGAGTTCTGGTCGCCCCCCGAGGAGTTCTATCGAAAACTATCAGGGTCTAAATCGATCCGACTAATATTTCAAAAGTTACAGCCCTTCGAAGTACCACACCTCGAAAATTTTCTAAGTCCCGAAGGGTAATTTTTTTTTTCGGAAATCGGCAGTTCTCGCGGGAGTTCTGGTCGCCCCCCGAGGAGTTCTATCGAAAACTATCAGGGTCCGAAGCGATCCGACCAATATTTCAAAAGTTACAGCCCTTCAAAGTGCCACCCCTAAAATTAAAAAATTATTTTACCGGAGTTCTGATCGGAGTTCTGGTCGCCCCCCGAGGAGTTCTATCGAAAACTATCAGGGTCCGAAGCGATCCGACCAATATTTCAAAAGTTACAGCCCTTCAAAGTGCCACCCCTAAAATTAAAAAATTATTTTACCGGAGTTCTGATCGGAGTTCTGGTCGCCCCCCGAGGAGTTCTATCGAAAACTATCAGGGTCCGAAGCGATCCGACCAATATTTCAAAAGTTACAGCCCTTCAAAGTGCCACCCCTAAAATTAAAAAATTATTTTACCGGAGTTCTGATCGGAGTTCTGGTCGCCCCCCGAGGAGTTCTATCGAAAACTATCAGGGTCCGAAGCGATCCGACCAATATTTCAAAAGTTACAGCCCTTCAAAGTGCCACCCCTAAAATTAAAAAATTATTTTACCGGAGTTCTGATCGGAGTTCTGGTCGCCCCCCGAAGAGTTCTATCGAAAACTATAAGGGTCCGAAAGCGATCCGACCAATATTTCAAAAGTTACAGCCCTTCAAAGTGCCACCCCTAAAATTAAAAAATTATTTTACCGGAGTTCTGATCGGAGTTCTGGTCGCCCCCCGAAGAGTTCTATCGAAAACTATCAGGGTCCGAAGCGATCCGACCAATATTTCAAAAGTTACAGCCCTTCGAAGTGCCACACCTCGAAAATTTTCTAAGTCCCGAAGGGGTAATTTTTTTTTCGGAAATCGGCAGTTCTCGCGGGAGTTCTGGTCGCCCCCCGAGGAGTTCTATCGAAAACTATTAGGGTCCGAAATCGATCCGACCAATATTTCAAAAGTTACAGCCCTTCAAAGTGCCACCCCTAAAATTAAAAAATTATTTTACCGGAGTTCTGATCGGAGTTCTGGTCGCCCCCCGAAGAGTTCTATCGAAAACTATAAGGGTCCGAAAGCGATCCGACCAATATTTCAAAAGTTACAGCCCTTCGAAGTGCCACCCCTAAAATTAAAAAATTATTTTACCGGAGTTCTGATCGGAGTTCTGGTCGCCCCCCGAGGAGTTCTATCGAAAACTATCAGGGTCCAAAGCGATCCGACTAATATTTCAAAAGTTACAGCCCTTCGAAGTGCCACCCCTAAAATTAAAAAATTATTTTACCGGAGTTCTGATCGGAGTTCTGGTCGCCCCCCGAAGAGTTCTATCGAAAACTATCAGGGTCCGAAGCGATCCGACCAATATTTCAAAAGTTACAGCCCTTCGAAGTGCCACACCTCGAAAATTTTCTAAGTCCCGAAGGGTAATTTTTTTTTTTCGGAAATCGGCAGTTCTCGCGGGAGTTCTGGTCGCCCCCCGAGGAGTTCTATCGAAAACTATTAGGGTCCAAATCGATCCGACCAATATTTCAAAAGTTACAGCCCTTCGAAGTGCCACACCTCGAAAATTTTCTAAGTCCCGAAGGGTAATTTTTTTTTTCGGAAATCGGCAATTATCGAGGGATTTCTGGTTGCTCCCCCAAGGAGTGCTATCGAAAACGGTTATAGTCCGAAGAGCTCCGACCGATATTTCAAAAGTTACAGCTACCCAAAAAGTGTGCACTTCGAACATATCTATAATTTCATTGTCGATTTGTCACAAAATTAAAAAGATTGTGTGTATCATACGTCTAACTGACATCAACTCTATTCTGACATCAACTCTGCATTCTTCTGTTTTCTTGATTATATAGTTATAAACATGTAGTCAATTTTAAACCAACTTTCTATTAGAAGGCAACTGTGGATTGATTTATCTGTATATTTTTTAATAATATACTAATGTTTGGTAATTATGGGTGTTCTGGAGATACCGTCCCAACCAAAATTGTGCAAAAAATATTAAAACATTAATATTAATGGATTCTCTAAGAATCCAAAGACAAAAATATATATATGAATAGTTACGGCACATCGTAATAGAGTGTGAAAAACGTAGATGTAGTGACTGTAAATAACTGTTACTATTTAAAAAAAAATTTTTTTAATTGTAAATTGTTTCAAATTTTGTTGCTGTATTTTTGTTTGTTGATCTGCTTGTGTGTAAAATGTTATTATATTGGTAACATTTTTTAATGTTCACATTTTTCTGTAATACTTTATAAGACGGATATTCAAGGATTTATAACTTTTTATCTAAATTGTTAATCGATTTGAAATTTGGCTTCAATCTTTGAAATAGAATACAGAATATGATAATAAATTTTCATGAACTTTGTTATATTTTGAATAATTCTCCAGAACACCCTTAAAATTCAATGTATGATTTATAATTTACGTACCGACGTCCACGTTATTACTGTCATAACTTAGTATTAATTATTTTGTTATCAAAATGAAGGCATTTGATTTATCAGAAATTAATTCTATATCATTAATTCCCGATCATTTATTATTTTAAACTTTATATTACAAAAATAATCGTTTTTAACAGCAATTTGGTTAATGGAATGAAATTGTTGATGAAAAAAAGCGTTATTATCACGAATTCTAATATGGAAGTATAAGAATCAGGAATCAATCAATTGGGAAAAGGAATTTATTGGCAAAAGAAATAATTAGACAAATTTTAGCTAAAACTTATATAAATTGTGTTTTAATATTATATGTTAAGAACAAAATACAAAGAAATACATAAAATGTATAAGTAATATGTATGAGTAATATAATATATACTAGGAGAAATTAGTAAAAAAATAAATTTGCACATTGTATGTAAAATTTGAAGAAAAAAAAAATATATAAAAGAAAGTTTAAGCGTACACCCGCGTTTGACAAGTCAGGCTATTTCTATTCTCTCCATCCTCCTTCTCTGCTTCTTCCTTTTTTATCCTCTGTCACGTCTCACGACCAAAGCCACCGCCTGTTTGTCAGCATAAAATTTTTCTTTTCCTCCCTTTCGATTAATTGCTCGTACACAGCACCTGTAAACAACAATTAAGTTAGTAACTTGCAACATCCATCTTCACTTAACTGTCACAATAGTCAATCAGCTGTACGCGTTCTTAAAGCAGCTGACACATGTCTCCATATGCGCGTTCACAAATAATATACGGCCGCCTTAAGCCGCCGCCGTCTAGTAACAAAACTGGAATTTGGACAAGTAATTAAATTGTCCATAAAGCACCTTTGAATTATGACTGAAGTCAATCAATTTCATTATACAAGCACCATAAGGTCCTTTATGTCGCACAAATCCACATTTATTCGCGGATCTAACGGACACAAATAAATGTTCTATCTTGACAAGTTACTAAAATTAAATTAAAATATTAATCATTTAATTAGAAACAATGCAATCACAGGAACATATTCCCCTGTTCCTAAGAAACATTATCACGACAAAACAATGACCGTTTTATAAACATTTTCAATTATATTATTATAAACAATTAAAACGAGTCGTTATCCGACTAAACTAATATGATATTTGGAAGCGTCGCAAGAAGTCAAACAACTTTTGTCCATAACTTATTTTCATATCTTTCAAAATAAACAAATTGAAATAAAAATTTATTATAAAATAAATATAAAATTTAATCAATAAAATTACCACAGGAACTCAGTGGAGTATATCAAACAATCCTATAAAAATTCCCGTCTCTTAGCTCTTCCCAATTCCGAGATATAAATAAAAATTACAAAAATCCATAAAATACAAAAATTTTGAACACCCTCAAAAACAGCCCTTAACCATCTAAATACCATAAAGAAAACCCCACTTCTCTATCTCTTACCGTTTCCGAGTTATAAATTATTAAAGTTTCAAGTCCGCCATTTTAAACTTTTTACCACTCAAACTCAGGAAGACCAAATCACTTTTACAGCAATATTCTTAGTCTTTTACACGTTTTGGCTATAATGAAAATCATTTTTGAATGAAAATTTTGACACTCAATTATTATGCGAAAAATGGAATCTTTCATATCCCTAAATGTCAATAGCATTAACCCCGATTTTCTATTTGAATTAATTAAATTTATAAAAGGGATTGAAAAGTGAATATTCGCCTCACGAATCCGAGAGAGATAGACTTATCCCATAGGCATGAAGAAAGAGATAGTTTAATACATCCTCCCTATGCAATAAGCCAGCATACGGCCTCCTATATGAAAGACGAGGATAGTTTAATACTCGCCTTATGTGAATTCGCTATGAGTGAGACGAGGACAGCAATAGCAATTCGAAATAAATTAAAAGAAAATACAAAGAAAGGACTGAGAAACGAAAACAAAATAAATACATGTCGAGAATAATCATTAACATCATTTGACAGGAAAACATTTATTATTTAATAATCCAATTTTGTAACTTATTGTTATAAATAATTATAAATGCATTATTAACAACATCAATAAATATTTTTATTTTATTCTTCAGATCTTATACAATAACTTTTATATGGGTCAAAACCTTGTTACCCCATTAACCAAAGCGGTATAAAATTTTAAAGTAACCCAGGGCCGTAATAGCAAATAAAAATTAATCCCTCAATGCAGCATCTGGCACTACCCCACAAAAAGGAAAATGTTTGCTGTACCAGAGACCCGACCTATATAGCATTGTAGCATTGGTCAAGCATAGTCGAAACTCAACTAACATTTATTTATTTAACTGGTTGTTTACGAAATATTTATAACAATAAAATAAAGTATTATATAAATAAATTATTTTATTGGAGAATCGAAACCGCGTAATTAAGAGGAACCTAATAAACTAATATGTGAATATAAAAATCTCTCAAATTGTTTAATAAATAATTTGCCATTGACAAATAAAAATATAAACAATAAAATTTTCTTATGTTATATTATAGTCCAGGAAAAACCCTACAATATCCTTCCTGTACACCATCACCAAATTCCCAACCATTTCCAAGCTATAACAATAATAAAAACCTCATTTATATAAATAATTTAATTTCACTAGCTTACCGTATTAACAAAACGCTAATCATTTCCACTTGCACGCGATAATACTAATATAATGTTAAGAACCTTGGAACTGCTTCTAACAACATTTTATTCATCATTATTAATAATTGTTATAAACAATTATATGCGGCTACTCATTACCTTAACCAGCGATAGCGCTCAGAGTTGCACACGGACCTGAGAAGGATAGAATTATACCATACGTTGCATAGAAATGCGAATTTAAGCGAAGAGCGAATATCGAACAAACCTATAGGAGAGAGAGAGAAAGACTTATGTACCGTAGTAGCCGTTAGACGAAGAGAGCAATATCTTTCATGCATTTCATGCTTTAGACATGCTGATAACTATTTTTATTGTGTAATCAGATTATTCTATTTCATGTAAAGTATGTCTAAAGATAAATTAACAGTAATATATGAGTATTTTTTCCTATTTCAAGATTAAAATTATTGAAGATTTTCTTAAATAAGATTTTACAATAAAGGAGGTATCGTTCTCGTCACAAGGCCATGTTAGAATAGAAATAGAAGTAGAAGAGTCACCGTATGACTCACTGGAGTGGAATCCAACCCTCGCTTTAGCATAAAATTATTTTACGAGCTTGCCAAGGCTAGGCGAACCTATGGCCATATAAGGAGAGAAAGTTAGACCATAGAAGCTATGACTCATTGTAACTAAGCGAAGTTAAATCCCCACTACCATTTCCAAAATTGTATAAAAGCACAACTTTCCGCCCTCAAAGCGAGAGAGTGGAATGAGCCAAGAAAGCCGACATATCATCTTCAGCTTGCTCCACCCTCTTCCAAAAACCACTTGTATCGTGAATTGTAACAATAAATTCCGTTTTATACTACAAAAGAAAAGATAGAAGTGATTCAATTGCATTTCGAATACCTACCTCAATTGATCCACGAAGCCTGTGATCCACATCGCTCAGGGAAGTTAATTGTCCTGGGGTTTTACCTCCTTAACTGCACGAATAAAGGACCCACAGCGAAGGACGTTTTGGCGGATCGACAACTCGGACCACCCAGGACGTCACATTATCCCGCGAAAGCGCTTCTCCGGAGAAGTGCAACGACGTGGCACTGGCTCTCGCTGAGGACGTCAACCAATCACGCCGCTGCACACATCGGAAACTCCTGAGTGCCGCGTGCGTCACTCGAACGGTTTCGAGTGACGCTTCCAAAAAACGTCAAATAAGCGAATCCTCAATCCAGGTAAGCAGCAAGTGTATTTGCATTTCTCTTTATTAATTCTCTTTTTATTTTCAGGTACCCGGACATCGTTGGAATCGCCCCGCTGCCCCATTGGACAGGTAAGTATAAAGGTAAGTATTGGAATGTGTTTATATGGAACGCTCGCAGATACGGCGGGATGGGCAGCAAATAACTATTTCTGTATTACTGTTACTCTAAATATGTTTATTCAATATCACCTCTCAAATACCGACTTATCACGTCTACGAACGAAACTCGTCTGATCACGAAGATGGTCGTAACTCGAATGGCGCACGCAGCGACCGCACGCTCGCGTGGCGCTCCAAGGCGCGCGTTACACCAGCGCTGCCCTCTCAAATTGGCGGGAGCACATCGCTCGTTCAAAGCTTCATCTTATCACACTCCCTCCCATTGTGCGAGCGATCCATCTTTCTCTAATTTTCTTCTTTATCTGAAACACATTCAAAAGTCAGTTATCGAATAAAGTTAATCTCTAATTCTGTTCAAAACTCTACATTCATTATATTATCTCTTAGATATGCAAATGCTTCTAAAGGTAAAGCTGGATTCAGACAAGATGCGTCAAGCGTCAAGCAGCGAGCAGCAACCAATCAGCGAGGCGATATTTTCTACGCTACTGCTGATATCACCTCGCTGATTGGGTTGCTGCTCGCTGCTTGACGCTTGACGCGTCCTGTCTGAATCCAGCTTAAGGGTTTTGTCATAATGTCTGCCAAGTTCTCTTTTGGTCTCAATCCATTCGACTTTCACCTTTCCCTTGATCAACACACTGTTTGATAAAATCTCCATGAGTGTCAGCCATATGTTTTCTGTTTCCAGTTACTTCTCTTTCTCTTAGGTTTTTCTCTATTTCCTCTAAGTTGTCATCAAACATTTTAAGTTTGTGACTTCCATCCTTCTTGGTACAGTTTCCTGCTGCTCTGTTATCACACCAGATTGTTGCTGGCAAGAATGTTTTTCCAACAACATACCTGAGCGACTTGTCTAATGAAATTACTTCTTGACAGGCCTCACTCATTGCTAGATACTCTGCTTGACAGGTGGAGAGTGTAACATATGTCTGTTTATGACTTCTCCATGCTATCACATCTCCAAATAATTTGATTGTATATCCTCTATTTGCAGTTCCTCTAAGATATCTGAAGACTCTTTTGACATCTTGCCAGTCTTCTTCCGTGGGCTCTAATTGTCTTCTTGCTAAATAATTCACTGCAAAGGCTATATCAGGTCGTGTGGCATTTGCCAGATACATTAAGCTTCCTATAGCTTCTCTATAAGGTACTCTTTTGATTTCTTCTCTAACACTCTTTTCTTCTAATTTACTCTTTCTGTTTTTATTGCTCACTTTTCTGGTGACCATAGGAGTGCTCTGAGGCTTGCATTCATTCATATGAAACTTTTCTAATATACTCTCAGTATATCGTGTCTGGTGAATGTACATATATTTTTCTTCTTTGTTTCGCTCTATTGTTATTCCCAGAAAGTTCTTTGGTTCTCCAAGATCCTTCGTCTCAAACGTTTTACTCAACTTCTTTTTTATTTCTTCTAACTTCTCTTGGTCATTACTTGCAACCAACATATCATCTACGTAAAGCAGTACAATCACTATTTTGCCTTCTTTCCTCCACCGTGAACAGACATGGCTCATGTAGATCGTTCTCTAATCCAAGTTTCTTAGCCTCTTCTGAAAATCTCTTATTCATCTTTTCGGACTTATCTTCAATCCGTACAAAGCTCTATTCAATTTACACACCTTAGTCTTCTTGGTGTTTTCATCTACTTCTACTCCGTCTAGAATTTCCATATATATTTCTTCTTCTATGGTTCCATTCAGGAATGCAGTTTTCACATCTAGTTGGCAGGTATATAAATTATACTTGTTTATTATAGCCAATATGGATCTAACCAAAGACAATCTTGAAACCGGTGCATATGTCTCTTTCAGATCATACACATTTTTGTCTTTACATCCTCTTATCACCAATCTCGCTTTATATCTGGTTGATCCATCTGCTTCTAATTTCTTCTTAAATACCCATCTTGAATCTATTATGTTGGGTCGTTTCCATCTAATTTCTCTAACGGTCTATTGTTACATCCGCCCCACCCCGATATTTTTCTTTTCTTTTATGTTTTAAACCACTCCGTAGTAGATAAGTTACCCACACTCATAGTGGATAAGTTACCTACATAGAGCATAAGTTACCAGCATACCGCTAAGGGTAAAATACCATAGCGGATAGGTTACCCACATTATCGACCAGGTTTCTGACAATTGGAATCACCCATCACGCGATGAGTTCAGAATAAGGAATACATATAATATAAGCATAATATCTCCGCGCGTTCCCGCTAGCCTATAAGCATAGAGAATAAGACTGAAGAAATTCCACTAGAAAATAAGACGGAAGAATTCCATTAGAGAATAAGACT
>JASTWP010003261.1:0-27208 GCA_030770255.1 Temnothorax ravouxi
TTATCGTAAGGAAGCAAATATACCTCAAGGAAATCCCTATGTCTTTGCCTTACCAGGATATGACAAGAAACGTTTTAAGTATTTGAGAGCATGTGATTTATTACGCACACTATTCTCTAGATTGTGAGCAAAAATGCCTCTTAGATTACGAGGTACAAAAATTCGTAAGCATATTGCAACAAAGTGTATTACATTAAATCTGTCAGATCCTGATATAACACAATTGGCCAATTATTTGGGTCATGAAAGAAGTATCCATATGCAACATTATCGTCAGTCTATTCCACAATTGGAAATAGTGAAATATCGCGATTACTTAAAATAGCACAAGGAGAAACTGACGATACTGGAGAAGATGTACAAGATAACAAACATGAGACTGATCTTGTAATAAATGAGACGTGCGAAGCAGACAATCGCACCGATAATGATAATTCTGACGTAGAAAGTAATGGTTCTAGCGCAGATACAATCTGTAATGCAACAAATAAGAAAAAGAAACGCAGTAGTAAGTGTATAAAGAAAAACTAATTTCTATATTTCTTATTATATATGTGATTTATCGTAATATAATATACATTAATATTCTACAGCATCACCATATGGTCCCACGAAACGTATTAAGTGGACGCCGGAAGAATGTAACGTAATCACTACCAGATTTCAACATGAAATGGAAAAGGGACGTTTACCCTCAGGGAAACAAATGGTAGAAGTTAAAATGAAAAACAAATGTTTGAGTCGCCGTTCTATTCCACAGATTAGAAGTTGGATTCATAACCAAATTTCTAAAAAATATAAACATGTTAATAGTGAGTAACATACTTTTTTAAATTTTCTTAAAGAGATTGCTACAATTCTGTTGTTTTATCTTACAAAAGGACATTTTAGACATTGACCACGTTTACACGGCTCGATTTACGCCGAAGTTATAACATCGATGTTATAACTACTGACGTTAAATGCCGTGTAAACGCTCTTTTACGACGAAGTTACCATATTGATGTTATAACTTTGGCGTAAATCGAGCCGTGTAAACGTAGTCAATAATTGTGTGCGTTTTAGACAATTTGTATATACTTGTGTGGCGTTGTTAAAGTCAAGTTAGATTATCTTAAGTTTTTTTAAATGATGACTATTTTCGTTGCAGTAGTTCCAATTTTAAAAATTTAAGACAATTTTGACCTGACTTTGAAAGCATCACCCAAAGTCAAACTGATACTGCCATTAAATACGTATTCTTTAAACTTTTGTCAAAGATTTTTTTTTGTAAAATAAAACAACAGAATTGTAAGTTGTGATTGATTAAAGTAATCCATCTTGCTTTTTAAAATATTTCAGATATATATGTTTTCAAACATGTATACTGTATATGTTTATCAACTTTTATTTGAAAAGATTTTGAGAGATAACTACAATTTAGCATATTTCTTTATTTTATATTAGATTAAATAATTAGTATTATATAATTGTGTTGTGCTACAGCTATTAAAAACATATATGTATATAAGTATAAAATAATGAATGTTTCAGATCCTGATAACACACACTCATAACACACACTGATAAAACACACGAATACACCGTGTGAAATAAAATGTGAACAGAGCGTTTATTTTATTTGTGTT
Organism: Temnothorax ravouxi; assembly: GCA_030770255.1. Lineage (NCBI taxonomy): Eukaryota > Metazoa > Arthropoda > Insecta > Hymenoptera > Formicidae > Temnothorax > Temnothorax ravouxi. The sequence continues at coordinate 1,629 of JASTWP010003261.1, forward strand.
AATTTCACATTCCTTTTGATATGTTTTCCTTAAATATAGATATATACGTTTGCGTATTTGTACTTTCATTGATTTTTATATCTGTGTATTTTATTTGTGCCAATTTTTATTTTCATGAAAACTGATTTGAATGTTTTTGTTTAGTAATGAGTAAAGAATAAAATGATTACAGTGATTATGATTCTTATATATACAAGTTTTCTGCTTTTTTTCTTTTTTTCCCTTCTTAAAGTTAATCCTGTTATCAAACGGAAGTTACAGCAAATTAATTACAGCAAATTTGTCAAATGGAATTCCTGACGTGTTTTTTTTTATATATTTCTATAAAGTCCAAAAGTGAACTCAAAATTTATCCACCATCCATAATTTTTTGTTATCTAAAGTTTGTTATTTAAAATTTTAAAGCATATTGTATTTGAACATTCCACGCCAATTCGCATGACTCCTTGAAAATATTGACTTAATTTAAAATATTTTTATATTAAAATACATTCAATTTTAAATATTTTCCATAAAAATCCTCTATTTAAGCGATATATTGTCTATCAAATTTCATTAATATTAACGATTTCTTTCGTCTTATACGATTTTTCTTCAGTCAAGCACAAAACACGTTAAAAATTAATACATTATTTATGTTTAAAAAATTTAATGACATTAAACCTGTTTGTTTTCGCTAGACTTTCTGCTGGATTGCTTGCAATCTAGTATATTACTGTAATTGCACGACTCAGCACTCTAGATTTCTAGTAATTTACTAGATTGCAAGCAATCCAGCAGGAAAACATGCTTCGTGTGCCGCTGGCTTAAACGGCTTTGGAAGCAGGCCTCTCGCTTTACTTAAAATAAATCTTTAAAAATCAGCGGGGAGTTTATTACGGTTTCTGAAACAAGGTGAAAGTTACAAAAGTGAGGAGATTCACTAGAGTATCTATGATTTCATTGGTCGAAATCTAGTAAATCTGTTCACTTTTGTAATTTTTACCTCGTTTTAAGAACCGTAATCGACCCACTGATAGCGGAAACATCGAAACGTTTATAATGATGTGCCGTGCACGCCGGCATTCCCGGACTCGGCGATCAAGGTTAGCGTACAGCTGACAAGAATCTCGCTGCATAAGGTCATGTGTCTTGGCGCCAAAAAGTCTTTTCCCTATTGTTTATCGTAAATATCTTGGCAAGCATATCGAAGATACAGATGATTCAAAAAGGACTGTTTAGTTTATACTCTGCGTTATTAAAATGTCTTGATTTTATTACTAACAATGCCCGCTTTATCGTGTCAAGCAAACGGAAGTACGTAATTGTTAGTAATAAAATCGAGATATTCCAATAGTATAGAGTATATATACCAAAGAGTCCTGAAACATCTTTCTATCTTGTGATTGCCGAGTTTTATAAGCATTTAATTATAATGAGAAACCGCTTAGTGCCCAATTCCTTAAGTTTTTGCACGCATTTCTTAATAATCAGAATTGAATAATTGCAATATAACGCGTAATTTCAATAAATAAAATACCGTCTAAAAAGTGTTTTTTTATAACATCCTTTTATCTTTTATGGTTTCCGAGATATACGAGATTCATTAAAATGAGAAATCGTCCAGCTCCCGTTTCGTAAGCCTCTCGCTCGCTTTTTTTGTGTTAATAATCAGAAATGTTATATTGTTAGTAATATAATCAAGTAATCCTGATATGACAGATTACAAACTGAAAAGTTTCATTAAAACCACTTTCTATCTTTTATGGTTCCTGAGATACAAGCGTTTAATGTAAATAAGAAATTGGCGGTAGAATCTTCAGGTTTCCACGCGTTTTCTCGTCTTATTAATTCTTATTGAAATGTATTAATTGCCAGTAATATAGTCTTGTATTTTTTATGGCACAGAGTATGAACTAAACAGTGCTTTTTAAACTATCTTTATATCTTTTTCGGTTACTGACATTTAAGCGTTTCATGAAAATAATAATTCTCTTGTTAACGCAAAGCTCCTTATATACAATGCGAGGCGATAACAATAACGACAAAATTACCGACAAAGCTACAGCATTGATACACGGCTTCCGATAGGTTGACAATTTTGTCGCTTCACTGTCGCTATTGTCTTGCATTGCGTAAGGGACTTAATTCGCGCGTTTTTTTGTTCTTCAGCTATGCGTGGCCGCCACATGCGTGGACGCACCAAGCGTTGTTTATTAACAGCCAAGATCTACGTATAAATCGTGGCCTCTATTTGTAAGACGCTTTCTACGTGTGTGTTATTATTCGCATCAGAATCACTTTCCCATCTCAATTAAGAGTTAAAAATACGTATGTGATTAAAGATCTGCATAGTTACTGTGTATTTGCTGGACATATCGACTGCGTTAATGCCATATAATTCATTCTAAAATGGATGAGTTATACAAAATTCAATATACTGGAGAAGATGTACAAGATAACGAACATGAGACTGATCTTGTAATAAATGAGACGTGCGAAGCAGACAATCGCACCGATAATGATAATTCTGACGTAGATAGTAATAGTTCTAGCGCAGATATCTGTAATGCAACAAATAAAAGAAAGAAACGCAGTAGTAAGTGTATAAAAAAAATAACTATTCCTATTTCTTATTATATATGTGATTTCTCGTAATATTATATACATTAATATTCTACAGCATCACCATATGGTCCCACGAAACGTATTAAGTGGACGCCGGAAGAACGTAACGTAATCACTACCAGATTTCAACATGAAATGGAAAAGGGACGTTTACCCTCAGGGAAACAACTGGTAGAAGTTAAAATGAAAAACAAATATTTGAGCTGCCGTTCTATTCCACAGATTAGAAGTTGGATTCATAACCAAATGTCTAAAAAATATAAACATATTAATAGTGAGTAGCACTTTTTTAAATTTTCTTAAAGAGATTGCTACAATTCTGTTGTTTTACCTTACAAAAGGACATTTTAGACAATAATTGTGTGCGTTTTAGACAGTAATACTGTGTAATATGTGTATATACTTGTGTGGTGTTGTTAAGGTTAAGTTAGATTATCTTAAGTTTTTTTAAATGATGACTATTTTTGTTGCAGTAGTTCCAGTTTTAAAAATCTAAGGCAATCTTGACCTGACTTTGAAAGCATCACCGAAAGTCAAACAGATACTGCCATTAAATATGTATTCTTTAAACTTTTGTCAATGATTTTTTTTGTAAAATGAAATTCAACAGAATTGTAAGTTGTGATTGATTAAAGTAATTCATCTTGCTTTTTAAAATATTATAGATATATATGTTGTGAAACATGTATACTGTATATGTTTATCAACTTTTATTTGAAAAGATTTTGAAAAATAACTACAATTTAGCATATTTCTTTATTTTATATTAGATTAAATAATTGTATTATATAATTGTGTTGTGCTCCAGCTATTAAAAACATATATGTATATATGTATAAAATAATGAATGTTTCAGATCCTGATAACACACACTGATAGCACACACTGATAAAACATACGAATACACCGCGTGAAATAAAATGTGAACAGAGCGTTTATTTTATTTGTGTTAATTTCACATTCCTTTTGATATGTTTCCTTAAATATAGATATGTACGTTTGCGTATTTGTACTTTCATTGATTTTTATATCTGTGGATTTTATTTGTGTCAATTTTTATTTTCATGAAACTGATTTGATTGTTTTTGTTTAGTAATGAGTAAAGAATAAAATAATTACAGTGATTATGATTCTTATATATACAAGTTTTCTGCTTTTTTCCTTTTTTCCCTTCTTAAAGTTAATCCTGTTATCAAACGAAAGTTACAGCAAATTAATTACAGCAAATTTGTCAAATGGAATTCCTGAAGTGTTTTTTATATATTTTTATAAAGTCCAAAAATAAACTCAAAATTTATCCACTATCCATAATTTTGTTATCTAAAATTTCTGTTATTTAAAATTTTAAATCATAATTTGTATTTGAACATTCCACGCCAATTCACATGACCTCTTGAAAATATCGACTTAATTTAAAATATTTTTATATTAAAATACATTTAATTTTAAATATTTTCCATAAAAATCCTCTATTTAAGCGATATATTGTCTATAAAATTATTAATATTAACGATTTTTTTAGTCTTATACGATTTTTCTTTAGTCAAGCACAAAACATGATAAAAATTGACACACTTTTTATATTCAAAAAATTTGGAGACATTAAGCCTGTTCGTTTTCGCTGGACTTCTGAACTAGTGCAATAAGTTAGAATAAAACAAATGTATTTTCTTTCATTCTAACTTATTACACTAGTTCGGAAGTGCAGCGAAAACGAATAGACCTATTATCGACGAATTTTAAGACCCACCAAAAAAGGGCTGAGAGTTTTTTCTAAATGTTAATCCTTGAACCTGCCAGATTTTCCAGACCTGCATGATTATCACGACGCGATACAATTGTTAATGAGAACTTCACAATTACATTCATGAAACAAAATATACTGTATTGTGTTAATTCAAACTTACATCTACTTACATCATACTTTAGTGTTGTAAATCTTTTATTGCATTCATGTAGTGACAAGTTTACTCTCATTATTAGATAAAGATACACTCAAATTTTTATGTTACATTTTACATGACACGCTGTTATGAGCACATCTTTATTATATACTCGTATTTTTATATCGTCATTTTATATGATAAATATGAGTATTGTATGAAACACTCATAAGGCAACATTTATTAACTGATGACTAGTAAAGCTGCCAAAACACCTGTTTATCTGGAATAAACATTGAACTTTGCGCCATATGTTGTCTGACTACTGCTGAACAATTCAAGGGGACAAGGTATCACTACGAACGGAACGGAGTGAGTTAGGCGCGCCAGACGTATTTATTCTCCTTCTAACAAACAATCCAGGTATAGCACATGTTAGTTTCATAAACGTTTCCTAAACATATCTAATGTTTTATAACTATCAAATATCAATAAGGAACGTTTCAATACAGAACTATACAGAACGTTTTAGAAACCACAGAACCATATGAAACCATTTTAATCGTTTCAAAAACGCAAGTTTTTAAGTTTGTACATAAAGATAATTATAATTCTATATAACATGAAAAAGATTTATTTTTTAAATTCACTTTTATACATATACAGGGCGTCATTTTAATCGGACGCAGGCAAAAATCTCGAAAAATATAAAATATACGGAAAAATGTTTCAGACAAAATTGTATGGTCTAAAGGAGGACGCATGATTCCAATGTGTCATGTCGTAGATTTTGTCGTTTTCAAGAAATTTTAAAGGCGACTAATTTCTTCAATGGAAATTGATTTTTTCCTTAAGATGAAAGTTGTAGATCTCATCGAGATGTTTAAGAGATATTTAAAATTTTGTTATAATATTTTTAATATAAAATATAGAATTTCTCGTGAAGTATTTACTTTTCTGTGACTTTATCTTCATACTTATATACATAAAAGTATGAAATATTGTTTTGTATCTTCCATATTTTTCAAGATATTTGCCTGCGTATTTCTTTAGATTTTTGTTTCTTTAATGTATGTCTCTTTGATTTATGTTTCTTTGAATCCTAATTGTTTGTAACTTTAATTCGATTTATTAAATAAAATCTTCACCAGGCAGAACTTTAGGCGTTCTCATTATTAACATTAGACATATTATATTGTTTTGAATATACAAATCTTATATTAATATTAATATTAATATTAGTATTAATATTTATATTATTATATTATTGAAAAGTAATTAGCGTTAGTTAATATTAATTAATATTATTAATAGTTATTGTATATCAAAATTTTGTTGTTGCATTGTTTTTAATATTTGTTAGTTAATATTAAAACATTTTTGAACACTTTAAATATGTGTTATAGACAAGTACAGGTAAGAAAGAAGCGTCAGAATCAAAGGATTGCGTCCAATTCGATCATCAATTTCGTACTTTATGCTAATGAAATTATTCGATTTTAGTACTATCATTAATACATTTTTAAATATTAAGGTAAAACCGCTCGCTGAAATGGAACAAGTCAAGCATCGAGTAATTTTTCATTTTCATTAAACGCTTTTATCTCGACAATTGCTAAAGTTATAAAGATGATTTAAAGAACACTGTTTAGTCTCTACTAGGAGTTTTCCAATTAGTCGGTTTTATTATACTGGCAATAATACGTCTCTTGTAAGTCTCTTGTAAGTCTTTTGTAAGTCTCTTGTAAGTCCCGGAGCGCAAAAGACGAACAAATCTGTGCTTTTTGTATAATACATATATGTGTATTATTTGCGATTACTGAGATATAAGATTTAATGAAAATTGGAAAATGCTTGCGCCTAACATATTTCGCTTATGGACGCATCTTAATAACCGAAAATGTATTATTGTCAATAATAAAATCGAGTAATTTACCAGTACAAAATAAGAACAATATTTTTTGTGCAATTTATAAATTTTTAATTGTTTCATAATTTTTTGTATAATTTATATGTTTTTACATTAAAATAAGCCATTCACGGCCCAAGCTTGGATCTTAGTAGCCTAATAATATTTTTTGTGTACAATACGTCCCAGACAGCATGTCTAAAAGCGGGACATAAGACATCTAAAAAACATCTTTTAGACGTCTTATGAAAAAGATGACTAAAAGACGTCTTATATCCCGATTTAAGGCATTGTACTGTCTGAGATATATATTTTTTAAACTTATTAATAAACTGCGCGCCGACTAACATGTTACATTACACACAAATACAGTTTTCCATTGGAGTAATAAAAATCCTTTCCCCTAATTAAATCGGTTTGATTCAAATAACTATAAAAAATTTATTGCAAAAAATATTACTTCAGCCAGGGTTCGAAACTGGAACTTCTCTCATTCCGTGAAGAATATCGTCATGTAGTAATATTTATCGCAATAACCAGTTAACAATATTTTGAACGTCTTTCTCAAGCGACGTGAAATAAATAATAAGAATATGACCGTTATGATATACAATTAATCAACATTAAACTAAGCCATTTACGGTCTGAGTTTGGATTTTAGTAACCTAATAATATTTTTTGTGTAGAACACATATATTTTTTCCAACTTATTACTTCAACGGAAACTTGTTTTTAATTTTATATGTTAGTCGGTGCGTAATTTATTAATAAGTTAGAAGAAATATATGTGTTGTACACCAAAAATATTATTAGACTACTAAGATCCAAGCTCGGACCGTAAATGGCTTATTTTAATGTTGATTGTATATCATAACGTATTCTTATTATGTTGGATCTATCGATCGTTGAGTAGCTTGCTTCCATGAAAGTCGGCTGCGCGCGCATGCACCGTCGTTCGTTCAAGCACGCTAGACAAACAACAATTTATATCATATGTTTTTAGTTGTATGAAATTGAAAGACCTGGAAACTGCCCAACTGTTGTCATCATGTCTGCCAAATGGCAGTTTTGAGGTTGCAAAATTTTATTTTGGATCTTTATTATCTTCTTACTTATTATTATTTAGCAACATATTGTAGCATTATTAATCTTCTAACTTTATTCTCAAGCCGGTAGAATCGTAAAATATGTACCAGTTTTATGTTTTAAACACAAAACTAGATGATCTGAAAAATGCCTTTCTATAAACATATTAGTTCACTAAAAGGTTTATTTCAGAACGCAAAAAAAATTGACTTAATATTTCTAAATTATACCTTCGCAAGGCCTAGATAATGCTTCTCATTACTTACATAAAATAAATCTAACAGAAATATTTCTGAAAAATGATAAAATTTAACGAATTGTTGGAAAAATGTGGTAGTCTTTAAAAATGCCGTTTGATATATCAAAGCTTATATCTCAGAAAATAGATTAGATTTTTTAAATTTTCCAATTACTTTAGCTTCTATAAGAGGCGAACTTAACATCTATACAATAAAATTAATACATTTTTTTTGGTACTGAAAACTGCCCTTTCATATATATATATATATATATATATATATATATATATATATATATATATATATATGTTATAGTCAAAGCCCGAAATAAGTTTTGCGTTTCGGCTTTTGATTAGTCTATCCTAGGAATAACTAATACGGCTGGTCAAAGTCAGAAACTAAAGAAAAATTACTTCGGACTTTGACCAGTCAGTCCTAGGTGTGGTTTAATTCAGACTGTGTGACTGTTAACAAATAAAATCAAGATTCTTTTTACTAAATTAAGTTCTTATTGTTAACATAATGTAGCTTTTTATTTAGTCAGGGGTCATTGTTTGTTAAAAAGTTATTAACAAAAAAAAGTTTAGGAAATATAGCAGCTATTTTGAGTATTAGAAGGCATAAATGACTAATATATATGTCGAAATAGTTCACGCATACACTTTCCACGCAAAACGAAGTGCCACATGAGTTTATGACGCGCTTTACAAGCTCGTTTAAGGATGTTTTATATAGTTAGGCAAAATGTAACGAAGTTGATGAAAATTTAATATCATATTCTGTATACTCTTTCAAAGTTCGGGGTCAAATTTCAAATCGATTCACAATTTAGATAAAAAGTTATCAATTCTTGAAAATCCGTTTTACAAAGGGTTTTACAGAGAAAAGTGTAAACATTAAAAAATGTAACCAATATAATAATATTTTACACACAAGCAGATCATCAACAAACAAAAATATAGCAACAAAATTTGAAACAATTTACAATTTTTTTTTGAAAATTTTTTTTGAAAAAAATAGTAGTAACAGTTATTTACATTCACTAAATCTACGTCTTTTACATTCTATTAGATGTTTCGTAACTATTTATATACATTTTTTTGTTTTTGGATCACTGGAGAATTAATATCAGAGTTTTTAATATTTCCTGCATACTTTTGGTAGGGACTGTGCCTATAAAACATCCTTAAGTACATGCGTGGAATTTATCCTCTGACTATCCCGACTATATTAAATTGTAGATGTTATATGCACACACACACACACACACACATGAGGGGGGGGTCGAGGGGGGCCTTCGGCCTCCCCTCCCCCGCACCCACCCCGCCGGTAGGCAGCGTGGAACTCGCTTTACAACTTAAAGTACATGCTAAGTTGTAAAGCAAAATTATAAAGCACATATGCATTGAGGGGTGCAAGGGGGGTTACATGCGTGAGCGCACGTAAGCAGGAGGGCTTTTCTCCCCTGCACTCCCCCCCCATGCATGTACTTTATAATTTCGCTTTACAACAAGGAGGTCCGAAGGCCCCCCTCGCACCCCCCCCCCCCCGTGTGTGTGTGTGTGTGAGTGTATGCATATAAATCTACAATTTAATATAGTCAGGATAGTCGGAGGATAAATTCCACGCATGTACTTAAACGAGCTTGTAAAGCGCGTCATGAACCTATGTGGCACCTCGTTTCGCGTGGAAAGTGTATGCGTGAACTATTTCGACATATATATTACTCATTTATGCCTTTTAATACTCAAAATAGCTGCTATATTTTCTAAACTTTTTTTTGTTAATAACTTTTTAACAAACAATGACCCCCGACTAAATAAAAAGCTACATTATGTTAACAATAAGAACTTAATTTAGTAAAAAAAATCTTGATTTTATTTGTTAACAGTCACACAGTCCGAATTAAGCCACACCTAGAATTGACTAGTCAAAGTCCGAAGTGATTTTTCTTAGTTTCTAACTTTGACCAGCCGTATTAGTTATTCCTAGGATTGACTAGTCAAAAACCGAAACGCAAAACTTATTTCGGGCTTTGACCCAAGACGTTTGGTCGTTTCTCAGGATTGACTAGTCAATCCTAGGAATGCCCGCGTTTCGGGCTTTGACTATACATATATATATATATATATATATATATATATATATATATATATATATATATACGCTGAAAGGGATAACAAATGTCCTGTACTTACTTCTTTGCTTTATTATTATGTGATTAATATTGATCGATTCACTGCAGTCAATCAGATCGTGTCACTGACACATAAAGTTTAAGCTACAACCATAAAACTACCAGGTCGATAATCGCGTATCGATAAACAATACGTGTTTGCAATTTTAATGATGTAATCCATAATACGAAACGCATGTGCAATGCGAAATTGGCAGAACGTTCAAAAATTGGTTCGATCTTTTTTTACGTTTATTCCGCCGATTTCTTTATGCAGCGGAAAACGTGAAAGCGTAATCTGTGCGTGCTAATAATATACATTATTTTGATAGATACAATAAAGGAATCTACGAAAAGGGTCTTGTGATTGGCTAGCGTCAATTGCGCTTCCGCGAATTTTACTCCATGGGACATTAGAATAAATTAGAAAATACATTTCAGTAAAGCACAATTGGCGGGATTTTAGAACCAACAAATCAACGTAGAGTGTTGATAAGATGATAACTCAACAGTTGTTCTGCTGATTATTTTACACTTGTTTATCTGTACGAATCATAGTTTAAAATATATTAGTTCATAAATATAAATATGTCTGGGTAGCGATCATGTAACTTTTCCCCTAGAGCAGAAACGTGAAAAATGAAGTTTCATGTAATTTGTTTATGATCAACCTAACGAGTAAATCCATCGATAATATTAATCAGAAACAATTATCTTTCCTCGATTTGTCAAAGGACATTAATTCTGAGTTGACTAAAAAAGAATATTTCACTATAAAAGCATCGACTTGATATTATTTAATTAGTATAATTATTTCTTCTAGAGAGAGAAGTGGATAATAAAAAAGGCATATATATATACACATTTTTAACTATATCTTATATTTTACATTCCTTATACAATACAGATGCAATTAATCTTATTAATTTGTTTTGCGCGCTAACTTACTTTACTTATATCTATGCATTAAACTCTTAACACGTTCGCTTTTGTACACCAATCAACGTCATCGTAAAAAAAAGTAGTAGTATTAATAATATTAATAATATAATATAAAACGAAAAAAAAGTATTGCATTGACGAGTAAGTTAGAGAGAACGAGCGATCGTGGACTCGCTGCTTTTCGGTACCGACCGACACCATCGCTTTTACATCTTTTATAAATATACGGTTTGCGTATATATTTTTGCTCCTCTTCCCCTTTCTGCTTTTCCCCTTCCTCCTGTTCCCCTTTCTCTTGTGTACATGTGACGGTTACGCCCGGCTCGTTGCCATCTCTTTGCTGTAACAAACAGAAATTTATTTTACAAAAAATAGCGTTTTTGACTGGGCCGAGTTTGTTCGCTTAGAGAGCGATTATTGACGTCACATCGGCAAATCGAGCTTTGCCGAAGTGACGTCAATAATCGTTCTCGGAATGAGCAAACCCGGCTCAATTCAAAATGCTAAAAGATTGAATACCATAACTGTATTTTAATAGATTAATTGTACTTACGTTTTTCTGGAGGAAGACAGGAGTTTCTTGATGTTGCTGGCGTTGCTGCCGTTGCTGGTAGCTGTGCCGGTGCCGGTGCCGCCGGTGGTGCCGGTGTTGTTGATGGTACCGCTTGTGCGTTTCTCACTAACAGTTCTGATAGTGGCGATGGCGATTGAATTGCGGCGAGTTGTCGCCGCAATTTTGCGTTTTCTTTTTGTAGCCACTTCATTTCATCCTTATCCTTATCCTCATTTTCCATATTAACCTCTACGTCAGACGAAGATTCATCATCCTATAAAATAAGTGCGTTATATATATATATATATATATATATATATATATATATATATATACATATATATATATATGTCGTGAGTATTTAAGGGGTTACACCACAGTAGAAATTTCAAAAAATCGATTTTTTTTATTGACTTAAAAAATCCTTTGAACCCTCTAGAATAAGAGACAAACGGTTTTATATCTGCCAGAAATCGTTTTTATTGAAATTTCGAGCTCTTTCTCGACTCCTCCCGACTGCTCCGAAACGACTACCTGCAGTAAATACGACACTTGCTTGTCGGGTACAGCATTATGTCTTACCATTCGATTTCTAACTTCTCTAATACACCAATAGATGTCGTTAGAAATATTTTCAAGCATTCTGAACACAAAGTACGTTAGTACAGCGTCCTTTGATGTTGAGGGAAGACGTAAATTTTGCGTGGAAGTTATTCAAAATCACGATTTTCTCTTGCAGTGCTAATTTTTCACACGTTATTTGTAGCCTTGACATTTATGTGAGTTACAATGAGTGAAAAGAAAGTGTATGTAAGCCATAAAGGCTCAAAAATATCGTATCAGACATGGCGACGGAGCAACGTGACGAAACGACGACCGTTGAACAGATATGAAGCGGAGGAAGATTCGGCCGGTGTCAGCGCTTCGGCAAAGAAATTAAAAGTGGATACTGACGATATCGATATACAAAGTGAATTTAGTTACCGAATTATAAACTTTTTTGCCGTTTTCTCTGCCATTTCGGAATATGTGAAGTGCAAAACGTGCAACTCTGATATACGATTTCTCGAATCAGGTACGCGGGGTTTAGGCTTCAAAATAACCGTGTGTTGCCCGAATTGTCCAAAAGTTGAAATCCCGAGTTGTCCATTCATACGAAATGGATATGAAATTAACCGTAGGATTGTACTAACAATGCGACTATTAGGAGTGGGGCTAACTGAAATAATGAAATTCTGCGCATTTATGGAATTGCCACGGCCTATATTTCAAAGTTGTTACGACCGTGCAGTAGATATGATTTTGATCGCAACGAAAGCCGTGCGAGACTGTAGTATGAAAAAGGCAGCAGAAGAAAAGAAGAAAAGTGAAGAAAATGGATTGCATACAGGAATAACTGTATCTGGTGATGGTTCCTAGAGAAAACCAGGATTTTCGTCTCTTTTTGGGATTACATCATTGATCAGATGGTTTACAGGGAAAATTATTGACATTGAAGTGAAATCGAAATACTGTAAAGCTTGCGAGCACTGGAAAAATAAATTAGATACTGCTGAGTATGAAGAATGGCTCGAAACTCATGCCGATCAATGTCAGTTAAACCATGAAGGCTCATCAAGTAAAATGGAGGTAGATGCTGTCATCGAGATGTTTCAACGTTCCGAAGCTTTACACGGACTTAAATACGCAAATTATATAGGTGATGGTGACAGTAAAACTTTCAAGGGGATATTGGATGCAAAACCGTATGAAAATTTTGAAGTGTCAAAAAAAGAATGTATTGATCATGTACAAAAACGAATGGGCACTCGGTTGAGAAATTTGAGAAAAAAAACAAAAAATCTTGGAGGAAAAGGAAAATTAACTATGAAATTAATTGATCAGTTAACAATTTATTATGGCTTGGCCATTCGACGGAATTCAAACTCGTTGGAAAATATGAAAAATGAAATCTGGGCGACATTATTTCATAAAATGTCAACTGATGAAAATCCACAGCACGAAAAATGCTCAGAGTCTTGGTGCGAATGGAAGAAGGCGCAAGCAACGGGTTCCTTAGACTCCTTTCATCATAAGCCGGCACTATCGAACGAAGTTTTTAAAGCCATCAGACCAATCTACGAGGATTTGAGCCGTGACGAGTTGCTGAATCGTTGCTTGGGAGGCTATACGCAGAACAGCAACGAAAGTTTTAATTCTACAGTCTGGCATTTGGCTCCTAAAAATTATTCAAGCGGAAAGAAAATATTACAAATAGCAAGTGACATTGCTGTTTGTAATTTTAATGATGGACTGATAAACGTTTTAAGAATAATGAAAGTGATGGACATGAACATTGGACCACAATCCTACAACTTTTGCTTAGAGGCGGACGCTGCTCGAATACAACGCGCGGAGCGCTCTTTGACGGACGCAGCGAAAGAGGCTCGCTCCAGCATAAAAGCGTCCAGGAAAGAAAACGAGGAGGAGTTTAGCAACCTGGAAGGTCAGCTTTACGGTGCTGGAATAGCAGATTAAAGGTAAAAAATTTTTAATAATCAAATTTTTTATTTTATTATGTTCGAAACACGAGTCAAAACTTTAAACGCGTTTTTCTCGAAACACATTTTTTCAAATTGGCACGCAGCATAACTCAAACAATTTTCTATTTTTTCACTCCAAATTAATATCACATCTTTAAAACAACATTCCGCATAGAAATACGTAGCCGATTTTCGATAAGTTAATATTTCGATTTTTTACGTACAAATAAGTGCCCGCTTTTTGGTAGTAAAATGAACTTTTTTTTCAAATGCTCGCCAATTTAACAAAAATGAATATTTTCAAAATCCCCTACGTATTTCTATAGCTATATTATTGTAGTTTAAGAAAAGATTTTTTATTTTGTTCCAGATTAATTTTTGCTGCACTTCTACTGCGTGCCGCGGAGCCCCTCCAAAAAAAACCGTTCCGCAGAAACGACTGTTGGGCAGCCATTTTGTAATATTTTTTAATAAACAAAATTTTTTTTAAAACTTCAAAACATGCTTAACAACATCCTTAAAAAGAATTACCCTTTTACTTTTCCTTCCACTTAAAAAAAAATCGCAAAAAAACGTTAAATTTTTACTCTCTACTGTGGTGTAACCCCTTAATGGGGACAAAATCTCAAGCGCATGTATGTTTTGGGGACATTTGTATACTTTGAGGACAGGCCTCAAACTATCCATATATCAAACGTATTGTTCGGGGACAATTTCTCATATACACTCTCCTGCATGTTATACGTATAGTTTGAGCCCAGCATAAATTTTATCAGTTACTAATATTTAAAAATAAATTAAAATACTCATTAGATAGCGCTACTCTGGCCGTTCTAAAAGAATATTCTGATCCAAGAAGCTGAATTGAGATCTCGTGTCTTTAACAAGTAATATAATAATTTTAGATAATATAAATATAAATAAATTTTTGTGGATAAATAAGTTTTAAACAATGAAAATATTGATTTTAAAAATACCAAATACTTATATTAAGGTGACCTCAATGTATACGTTTTGTATATAATTTATAGATAACCTGTTCTGATCCAAGAAGCTGGGTCGAGATTTCGTGTCTTTAACAAGTAATATAATAATTTTAGATAATATAAATGTAAATAAATTTTTGTGGATGAATAAATTTTAGACAATAAAAATATTGATCTTAAAAATACTTCAAATATTTGTATTAAGGTGACCTCATTGTATGCGTTTTATATATAATTTATAGATAACCTACTGTCCAATAGATCCTAAGTCTGATTTAAACTTTTTTCATTTAAATATATACAGGGCGTCCCGTTTAAACCTTCGCATCAAATAAATATCTCGGTAAGAACGAGGTTTTAGGAAAAAATGTTTTAGATGAAAGTTATTGTATATTATCATATCGTATTTTATCATATTTGATTTTATTTCACCGAATTTTACCGTATTTGATTTTATTTCGCCGTATTTTACCGTATTTGATTTTATTTTGCCGTATTTGATATTATTCCGCCGTATTTACCGTATTTGATTTTATTTCACCGTATTTTACCGTATTTGATTTTACTTCACCGTATTTTACCATGTTTGAGTTTATTTCAACGTATTTTACCGTATTTAATTTTATTTCACCGTATTTTACCGTATTTGATATTATTCCGCCGTATTTACCGTATTTGATTTTATTTCGCTGTATTTTACCGTATTTGATTTTATTTTACCGTATTTTATCGTATTCGATTTTATTTCGCCGTATTTTACCGTATTTGATATTATTCCGCCGTATTTTACCGTGTTTGATTCTACTTCACCAAATTTTACCGTGTTTGAGTTTATTTCAACGTATTTTACCGTATTTGATATTATTCCGCCGTATTTACTGTATTTGATTTTATTTCGCTGTATTTTACCATATTTGATTTTATTTCAACGTTTTTTACCGTATTTTATCGTATTTGATTTTATTTCGCCGTATTTTACCGTATTTAATATTATTCCGCCGTATTTACCGTATTGGATTTTATTTCACCATATTTTACCGTGTTTAAGTTTATTTTAACGTATTTTACCGTATTTGATATTATTCCGCCGTATTTACCGTATTTGATTCTATTTCGCTGTATTTTACCGCATTTGATTTTATTTCAACGTTTTTTACCGTATTTGATTTTATTTTACCGTATTTGATATTATTCCGCCGTATTTTACCGTGTTTGATTTTATTTCAACGTATTTTACGGTATTTGATATTATTCCGCCGTATTTACCGTATTTGATTTTATTTCACCATATTTAGCGTGTTTGAGTTTATTTCAACGTATTTTACCGTATTTGATTTTATTTCAACGTTTTTTACCGTATTTGATTTTATTTTACCATATTTTATCGTATTTGATTTTATTTTGCCGTATTTTACCGTATTTGATATTATTCCGCCGTATTTACCGTATTTGATTCTATTTCGCTGTATTTTACCGTATTTGATTTTATTTTACCGTATTTTGCCGTATTTGATATTATTCCGCCGTATTTTACCGTGTTTAATTCTGTTGTGCCCCTTGTGGGTATGGGACACAGGGTTCTTTCGATCCACGGAGGAGGCGGGATTATAAATGATTACAACACACGACACTTTTAATAAACTGATAGTATAATTAATTCTGGTTGACCGTTATTACAGAAAATGCCCGTTACTGGTCTGCTCCCGACTCCAATTGCCCTTTCGTCCTCTGTTCTCGTTCTGTTTTATCCATCTGTCCGTCCTTCGGTTTTGCTGAGTTGTGTCACGTCTGACGGTACATCACTTTAGTCGCATAAATTTTTTCTTTTTTTATCATTGTTGCACAGCACCTGAAAACAATATTAAATTATAATACACCCTTTAATTTAACTGTCACAACAATCACTCAGCTGACACGCCCTTATGTGTTCTTAAAACAGCAAAAACAAGCCTAAAGAATATGACCGCCTAAAGGCTCATTTTCAAGCTTAAGCCATATTTTCATAAATCAGACTATGAACTTTGGACAATTACTTATTAAAATTCCCCAGAGTCAATAAAAATTAACTGCTCATTGCTATTCATTGATTATACAAACCTTATAAGGTTCATTATGCAATATAAATTCAGTTTGACTGGGATCTAACGGAAAGAAACGCCATTCTATAAGAATGTACCAAGAAAATCGAAATAAAATATAAATCAATTAATTAATGGCAAATTAATTGTCAGAATATAACTTCTTATGTCCAAAGAATATTACCACACCGAAATAATAATTATTTCATTAACATTTTTCAAACATGATTGTTATAAACAATTAATTTACGTTAATAACAGACCTAACTAATATCACTATCGGAACCATTATTAAAGGTCCAACAACTTTTGTTAATAAATTTTTCTTATATCTTTTAAAACAAACTAATTAACAATAAAAATTATTGTAAAATTATTATTAAAAATAATTAATAAAATCACTGCAGACACTTAGCAGAACCTGTAAAGTAATCCTACAAAAAAACCTACTTAATATCTCTTTTCAATTTTAAGATATAATTAAAAATTATGGAAATCCATAAAATACAAAAATTTCAAACACCCTAAAATATAGTCTTCAATTACTTAAATACAACAAAAGAAATCCCATCTTTCTATTCCTTACCGTTTACGAGTTATGAATTATTAAAGTTTTATGTCCGCCATCTTGAATTTCCTACCATTTAAACTTAGAAAGACCAAATTACTTTTACACTAATATTTGACCCTTTTAAACATTTTAAGATTAACAAATTTCATTTTTAAACGAAAATTTTGACATCTAATTATTATGATAAAAATGGAATTCGCCATGTTTCTAAACACTGATAGCGTTAATCCCGATTTTCTAATTGTACTAATAAATTTAATAAACGAGATTGAAAGTTATTCATTTAGCGAATGACTTCAGTACGAGAGACGAGGATAGTTTAATACCAACTCGTAGAGAGTAAGACGAAGATAGCCATATAGATTCCTAATAAAATTAAAATAAAATAGAAAACGAATAGTCCATAATAAAAACAATAAAGGCGCGTATAAAGAATAATCATTGGAATCATTTGATAGAAAAACATTTACTACATAATCATTTATTTTTGCAACCTATTTTTATAAACAATTATAAATAAATTATTAACCGTGTCAATAAATATTTTTAATCTATACTCCAGGTAGTGTATAATAACTTTTATGTAAACTAAAATATTGTCACTCCATTAATGAAAGCTACACAAAATTCTAAAAAGAAAACCACCCGGTATAAGGTGAAAGGCGGCAAAACTGCCCCTTGACATAGTTCTAAATATATGTAGCTAGGCAGTTTTAACGCCATTGAAATTTGGATTTTAATGTCCCATAAACCACAATGGTTAAAAATCCCTTTTTCTATACACTGATAACATCATCTTTTCCCTTGAAAATAAAGTATAAACCATGAATCTTATTAAACTCCTACACCTAATTAATCATAAAGATACATACCTCCGTTCGAGCAACAACCCCCCTGAAATATATACATATTAACAGAAACCCGGGTATATACGATCTGTCTGTATACATGCATAGACTCTGCATCAGCACACCTACAAATAATAATAATAACTTTTATTTATGCGATTGTTTATTTACCAAATATTTATAACAATAAAATGAACTTTTATATAAAAAAAATAATTTTATTATAAAAACAAAACTGCGTGAGGAAAAGGAATATAACTATTGTTCCGGATTGGGGCGAGTTCACACGCTCTGCGAGCCCTTCGCGACGGATGAAGAGGCGCTACCGCGATCCCGTTCTTATCGGCTGCGTGCGCGATTCCAGGAGCGCCTCGCGACCAATCAAATTGCGCGAGCGCTCGAACATCGACCCGCATATCTATCAAAATCGATTAGCATGGTTCTTCATCCTCGCGTCGCGGCGCCGCCGGAAGCGCTAAGTAGTAAGTAGAGTACGTCTGTAGCCGGCCAGTGAACCACACGTGTCCGTCTCTGCAAAGCCAAAAGTGTCGAACCGGGTGGTGGGCCACGCGACAAGATCTCCGCTCGTTCCGCGACAAGATCTCCGCTCGCGCCGACAGGATCTCAGCTCGTGCCGCGACAACTCTGGCTCGCGTCGACTCGAGATCCGGGCTCGTACCGCGACAAGATTTTCCGCTCGCGCCGCGACAAGATGTCCGCCATAAGCCTGCCATCCCGCGTGTCGTGATAAGACGCCCGCTCGTAACACGATAAAGTGGTTCACCGCGTCGATTCACACTCTTCGTCGTCCCGCGCCCGACAGTATATTTTAAAACGAGACTTCAGTGCTTTTCAGTTAAAAGTTAAGCGCCGTGTTCGGCCGTATTCAATCTCGCCGCGTGCGAGTGATCTGCGTCGTGCTCGACCGTCACTCCCCGCGGGAGAATCGTTCTATCTCGCGAGCTGCGAATGATCTGCGTCGCGCTCGGCCGTCATCCCTCGCGAGAGTTTCCGTGCAACTTCGCGGGTTGCGAGTGATCTGCGCTGCCTTCAGCCGTCCCCCTCGCGAAGTTCAAGTTCATTCTCGCCGAATGTGAGTGATCTGCGCCGCGCTCGGCCGTCACCCTTTGCGAGAGTTTAAGGATAATCTTGCGGGTTGCGAAGGATCTGCGCCGTCGGCCGTCTCCCCTCGCAAGAGAAACCAAGATACCACGTTGTGCGGGTAAAGTGCCGTGTTCGGTCGTTTTACCGCGCGCAAGACATTCCGCGATTGGTTCTGTAAGCGCCTCGTGCGCCGTGCGCCGTTATCGGCCATGTTGGTGTAAGACATTCAACGATCATCTCTGTGAGCGCCTCGTGCGCCGTGCGCCGTTCTCGGCCATATTGGTGTAAAGCCGCCGTGTCACCGTTTGACACGGCCATTCGAATAACAAGTGTCAGCAGTGTGGTGTTCACGTGAACGTGTTTGTGACACCTCAGCGAATAAAGACCTTCTCTCACAGTACAAATAATACGAGTTGAATTGACTGAATGTGCTTGTTCCGCGATCCTACGATCCTACCGCGCACCTAAACGGAGCGCGAACCACCCTACCCCGCACCGCATTGAAACGAGTCTGGCGCCAGCCCAGAGGAGTTTCTGGTCCTTCGAGATGAAACAACTATATCAATATGTGAATTAAAAATTGCTAAATTGTATAACAAATAATTTGTTATTGATAAATACTTATATTAACAATGAAATTTTCCAATCCCATATTATACTTTAGGAAAAGTCCTATAATATATTCCCTACACACTCCTATCGAATTTCCAACCGTTTCCAAGATATAAAAATAATAAAAATCTTATTACATAAACAATTTAATTTCATTAATCTGCCATACTAATGGGAATGCTAACCATCTCTACTTACATATAATATTATTAACATAATATTAGACTTATTATTACTACTGCTAACAACACTTTTTATTAACATTGTTATTAACAAATATATATATATCTATATATAAACACTTACTGAAATAATATTATCATCGAGCGTCAATCGCCGAAGCGTCACTCACGAACCTGAAAAGGATAGAATTGTATCATGCGCCACGTAGAAACGCGAATCCAAGCGAGATGCGAATATTAGTAACTGTTAGACAAAGAGAGCAATATCTTTGATGCTTTGGACATGCTATTAATTATTTTAATTGTATAATTGAATTATTCTACTTTATGTGAAGTATGTCTAAAGAAAGTTAAATAATATTTAACATATATTTGTATACTTTAAACTCAATTTATTAAAGATTTCTTATATTCCTTTAAAACAAAAATCATGTTGAGATTTTATAATGAAAGAAGATATTACTCTCGTTACGAATCGCTACTAGAATAGAAATAGAAACGAGGTGACTAAGTGACTCATTTGAGTGGAATCCAGTCCTCGCGTAGAACCATATATGGACATGCCGAGGTGAAGCGAAGCCCATGACCATATAAGGTAAAGAATTTCAAGACACCACCTTATGACTCATTGCTGGCAAGCGAGCCGCACAAGTAGAAGTAGACTCATATCCGTTAGACACCGCCCTATGACTCATTGTAACGAGGTGCGGTCACCTCCCACTACCGTTTCCAGAAATATATAAAAGCACCGTTCGCCTACTCGACAGTGAGTGTGGAACGGGCCAAGAAACCTTACACATCGTATACTACTCGTTCCATCCTCCACATAAACCACTTGTATCTTGGAATTCTACAATAAATATTATACTCTTTTATATAAAAAAGAAAAGGAAGATAAAATTATTGAAACACCTACCTTCAACGGACCCGAGGAGCCATAGTCCACATCGCCGAACAACAGCTATTTATCCTGGGGTTTTACCCCCTTAACAGCGGAAGAAGAACCCATTCGACGGAGACGTTCTGCCGGATCGAGCCACCTCGCATCACCCAGGACGTCACAAGTCGAAAAATTTTGGTGGCAGCGGTGGGATTGCCAAAAAGGTGATCCCCGTAGGACAGCTGAAAGGATCAAAACATCTGGAAAGCATCCCTTGGGACTACACTTCAATCTCTGGAAACTGAACGAGTCAGTAGCGGAAAGAAGCCGATTGCTGAGTTCATCACCATATCCTGTCTCTACAAGGAGAAGAGGATTTCCGGAGAGCAGTTGCTGGGATAAGACTGTTAGCGTGTAGATCAAGCTTCAGGTCAATGAAGTCACACATAACTCTCGTTCTACTTTTTATCATACAATACATGTAAGTGCGAAATTGTTATTCCGAATCTTTGCATTTCCTTTAACAAGCAAATAAATTTAACAAATAAAAATGGCCGTGAACAATGAGATAAACGATTTAACTAGGCAAATAGGCGATATGAATATTAACGCAAACGACGCGAATAGAAGAGCTAATGCGCCGTATATAAGTTTGCGGGATGCATCCGAGACAATTCTCCCGTTTGATGGAAAAAATATGCCCGTTTTACAATTTGCTACTAATTGCATGAACGCTAAGAATATGATTTCTCCTACCGCGGAATATGGACTTGTCCAAATGATTAAAAATAAATTAGTCGGACCTGCATTGAGGGTGGCATTAAGCGGAGAATATAATGATATAGAATCTTTATTAGCAGTCTTAAAAACTAGATTTGCACCAGTTTATTCTTCGTCACAATTGCATGGAGAGCTCGCTAATGTAACTCAACATCCCGACAAATCTGTAGTCGATTACGGTAGCCGAGTATCAATGATCCTGCAACAATTAAAATCTTGTTATCAAACCGAAAATCCGGGTCAAGCAATACAATTTTTAAGTTCTGCTGAAAGCAACGCCGTAAGGAACTTTTTAACTGGTTTAAAAACCGACATTTTTACGAGAATGTATCCACGCGACCCAATTACTTTGAATACCGCGATAGAATCTGCAATTAAAGCTGAAACGGAGTATCAGGAACACGCGCAACGTATGAGAATAACGAAAGGACTTATGCAATCAATTCGGTGTAATAATTGTCTTGGATATGGTCATGATACTTATTCATGCAGCACTATTAATCCTCTTGCGCAAATATCTCACGTACAATGGCAACCAAAGGTATGCTCATATTGTAAAAATTCTGGACATGTACGTGCAGAATGTAAAGCCTTGCAACCGCGAATTTTGAACAGAAATCCTTTATTAAATAATGTCCGAAATCCTTTGATAAATAATGCCGCGCGAAATATAAACTTTAACAATAATAACCGTTTTAATCGTCCAAATTTAGCTAATCCGCGAAACGCTGGTATAGTTTGTCGATACTGCAAGATCCCTGGCCATAGTCTCGAGCAATGTCGAAAGAGACAATACAATAATAATCTGCGGAATCAAGGAAATCAATATTTTAATAGAGATAACAGAGCTTCTGAAAACGTACGACGCGACAGAGCCCAAGAGAATCCGGGAAACCGAGATCGGTCACAGCGAGCAGGCGCAGCGCTGAACGAACGCCCGCGAGTGCGCCTAGTCAATCCGGAGGAACCCCAAGGGGAAACGCAAGTTTAAAAATCTGTAATAAAATCGGGAAACCACCTTCTGTCGTTCTGCCAAGCAAAAATCTCCTCGATGAACGCGCTAGCTTCATGATAGATACGGGATCCGATATAAATTTGATAAAAGAGAATTCGCTCCATGAGAATGTGCCCATTGATAAGAAAATAGTATTCGAGCTTAGTGGAATAACCAAAGGACGAACACGCACGATAGGCGTAGCTAAAATACGCATTCTCGGTGTTGATGCATGGTTTCATGTAGTTCCTAATAATTTTCCAATTAAGCCAGATGGAATACTAGGCACAGAATTCTTCAAAAATCAAAAAGCAACTATAGACTACCCGAGGGCTTGTCTGGTTGTAAACGGAGTATCGTATTATTTTCATAACGATGAAATCGTTACTATTCCCGCTAGAACGCGAAAACAAATATTTGTCCGTGTAGCGAATCCTGAAATAAAATACGGATATGTTCCAAAACTAGATGCCGGATCGCAGGTGTACTTAGGTAACGCCGTTGTCTCGAATCGTGATGGGATAGCACATCTATATGTTATTAACTCATCGGACGAAGACGTAGAATTAGCGATACCGACTGTAAAAATATATCCATTCAAAGAGTTAAAAGACGAAGAGGCAGAGATGAATAACGCAGAAGAAGATTCAATGGACAATAAAACGCGAGTCGAAAAAATATTACAGTTGCTACGTCTCGATCATTTAAATGCGGAAGAAAAAACTAATGTCACTAGGCTAGTAACAAATTATGCGGAACGATTTCATTTGCCAGGAGAACCGCTGGGCGCAACTAGCGTATTAAAGCACCGAATATTTACTACGGATGATAGGCCAATCAACGTTAAGCAATATCGTTATCCTCAAGTACATAAAGATGAGATACAACGACAGGTTGACGAAATGTTAGAAAAGGGTGTTATAGAACCGTCGAGTTCACCTTATAATTCTCCTTTGTGGATTGTACCAAAGAAGGATGATTCTAAAGGTAATAAAAAAATGGCGTTTCGTAATAGATTTTCGAGCGCTTAATGAGAAAACGATCGCCAAATATTGTCGATATACTCGATCAACTTGGTAGTGCGAAATATTTCTCAGTATTTGATCTAGCTTCTGGATTTCACCAGATATTAATGGACAAGACTGATAAGCATAAAACTGCGTTTTCAACACCGTATGGACATTTCGAATATAACCGCATGCCGTTTGGACTAAAGAACGCTCCTGCTACTTTTCAAAGATTGATGGACCAAGCATTAACGGGATTGCAAGGAATTGAATTATTCGTATACCTCGACGATATTGTGATATATTCCAGATCGCTTGAGGAACACGAAATTAAATTTCAACGATTAATGAAACGATTGGAAGAAGCAAACCTATTCTTACAACCTGATAAATGTGAATTTTTAAAGAAGGAAGTTGCTTATCTTGGACACGTAATAACTGAAAATGGTGTACGACCCGATCCTAAAAAGGTAAGTGCAGTAAAGAATTTTCCAACGCCGAAGACACGAAAAAATATTAAGCAATTTCTTGGTCTTGCAGGATATTACCGAAGATTCATAGAAAACTTTTCTAAAATCGCTAAACCTCTTTCAGATTTAACAAAACAGTCTGTCGCATTCGAATGGAAGCAAGAACAACAAGAAGCATTTGATAAATTGAGACATTCTTTATGCTCAGAACCAATTTTGCAATATCCTAATTTTAATGAACCGTTTATTATAACTACCGATGCATCAGGATATGCCATTGGTGCAATATTAAGTCAAGGAAAGATAGGAAGCGACTTACCTATAGCTTACGCATCAAGAGTTTTAAATGACGCTGAAACAAGATATTCGCCTACAGAAAGAGAATTATTAGCTTTGGTTTACGCTGTAAAACATTTCCGACCTTATGTGTATGGACGAAAATTTACATTAGTGATGGATCATAAACCATTAGAATGGCTAAACTCAGTATCCGATCCTACATCGCGATTAATGAGATGGAGATTAAAATTAGCGGCATACGATTATCAAATAAAATACAAACCAGGAAAAATGAATAAGAATGCTGACGCTTTGTCCAGAAATCCTATCGAAGAAACTAAATGTGTATATCCTTTGCAAGCAAAACGAGCATTATCATCTTCAAGCGAAGCCTCAGCAGGGCAGGAACATAAAAAACAAAAAACATCTCACCCAAGTTTTAAGAGAGCAATGGAAAGTGAAGGATCAGGAAATCCAGCGCCACATAAAAAGAACAGACCTGACGAACAATCTCCTTATATAGATTCAGATAGCGAAGAAGAATTATCACCGAGAAGTAAATTCTTAAAAGCTTTAGATGATAGTAGTGACAGTGGAACAGTTTCATATTATTATGAAACCGATTGCGATACCGATGATCCAGAAATATGTCAAAAAGGTGAAAAAAGAAAACATGAAAGTAGCTCCTTTACTCATATAAGACGCAGAAAACAAAAGCATAAGAAAACAAAGAAACACCGTAAAGATTTTAGTCCGAAAGAAATTGACAAATCCCATGATGATAGTGAAGATATAATGTTACATGTGGATGAAGCTGAAGGGCGCGGTCCGCGAGAGCGTCCGAGCGAAGACGACGCCACCTGCGAGCTACC